>JAOWBL010069445.1:0-20070 GCA_028564865.1 Zenarchopterus dispar
ACATATATGTTTTGTCTGATTCTAAAGGATTATTCACTTTGCAGTGAATATTTTGCTGTAAATAAACTGTACTAATGCATATTAACATTTTATATACATGTTCATGATGCGTGGTACATTTATGAGTTTCTATGAACGCACAATACAACACAACGTCACGCTCTCAGTGGTTTTCTCCACCTAGCAGCATCAACGGCTTCCAACCAAGCTGTCTTAGAGCACTCGAACAACTCTCCCAAAATATCTCACCACATAAAGTAAAAATAGAGGGAAAAAAACACTGCAACATAGGTAAACAAACACAGTCTCCTTCCTCTGACATCAGAGTTTGAAGTAAAAGTTGTAAGTTAGTAACAGATGACTTACAAATTTAACACCTGGGATTTATAATTCAACAATTGTGATTGCATGGATTTATTGAGAATAAAGGAGAAAAATCAAAGGTGAGATGCATCCAGTGAAAAAGTCTTATTATTTAAATGTGTATTTCATGTGACATGTAAATAAATCTAAACATTTTGGAAAATGAAATTGTAAAACTCCATGTGTCAGTGGTTCGTAAAAAAATATAATCAGTCAAAATCATAGAAGGTGTTTCTAAGTGTACATTTTTTTTGCTTTTCACAGCAGACTTGTTTGTTTGTGGACGTATATTTGTTCTTATGGAAATTTGAAGCAGAATCCATAAGACATGTCATCATGTCATGTTTAATCAGAGGTTAAAAGTACCCAATATAAGCTGTAAGTCGGACCAAGCAAGTGACTTTTAATTGCTTGTGTCAGAGAAAACAGAATCCCGTCACGATTATTTCATTTTGTCCCCACAATTTGACATAAACATTGGGGTGCTGTTTAACTTGAAATAGAGGGGCTGAGCTGCATTAATACTTTTAAAGCCCAGACCTGTTAATGATTCCTCTTTTTTTTTTTTTCCATGAAATATCCTCACACATCTCATTAAACTAATGACACCGCTTTAATACCCAGCTTACCCCCATACAACCAAAGGCAACACTTGAAATACAGGAACCTTGGTGGCAATTACACCAGAAGAGACAAGAGAAACTTGCACAACTAGCAATTATCTGTAAGAAGTTTCTTTGCTGTTCGAATTGCAACAGCATTGTTATTATTATACACTTTTCTATTCACAATAGTCTTTTTTAAATGAAGTGTCAGTAGATAAACTTTTTTTTTTTGTGCAGAAGACAAAGGCCCATGTGAGAGTGCAAACAGCAGAAAGCTGGTGTTAAAGCTGTTCAAAATATTTTTTCTTACTAAAATATCAGTTTAAATTTCATTTGATGAAATATCTGTTTTTTCCTAGGAAGCACTGTCAAACTGTTGCAATTTTTGAGCATAAGCTGTGAGAGCTGTGTATCATTTATACCTCAACAATGATAAATTTAGATCACAGAGTCACAGCTCAAGGCAGAGGTGATTATTTGACTTTAGAAAGTAATGAAAGTAATGTAATCTAATGTAAAGAGACTAGAGCAATGATGAGGTTGTAAAAGTGACTTAACCTCCGCACCTATAGGGGGCCTCATTGAGCTAAAAATGCTCCTTTACTAAACTTCATTTGTCATCACCATCCTGATTATCTCTGATTGAGGCTTTGATGTTGCTCTAGTCAGCTCTCTTGAGGAAAGCCTGACTTTGTTGATCCTGCGTTGTTGTACACTCCCAAGGTGTCTGCAACCACGTTCTTTTATAATTACGTCTTTTGTTTAGCCTTAGGCCAACTCTGGTACAATGTGTACATATCCAATCAGTGTCATGGTCTGATAGTATTTCTTGACCTTCATGTCTCTTGTTCCTCTCTCCCGTTGTTTCCTGTTCATTTCCTCTGTTCTGCTTTGTGTTGTATGTGTAGACTTTGCTACACCTGTGGGTCAACATCCTCCACCTCTATGCAGCACATCGACACAAGTTTACCACTCCACTCTACTGCAGTTTGTGTCAATCATATACCGTTTGTAATATATGACATGGCCAAACTTGGGCCTACAGAACATAATGTGCTATTCCTGAAACTGAGTTCTGGTCTCTTTCAGAACCTCACTGTTTCCTCTAGATAAGTGTTAATACTTAAACTTCTGTTACAGAAGCAGCTCAGAGTAGCATTGTTCAACCTCTCTGGGCCAGCTGTCAGTTAGCATGCTCATATGTAGCTGTATGCTAATGCAATACTGCTAAAACCGCAACATTTCAAGTTTAACCTACATCAGAGGTTAAAATTGAACGAGTGTGACATTAACAACAACTTTAACCCTCCAGAGTTAAGTATGACCTACATGAACTCAATTCTGTTACACAGGAAATTTATTTTTTTTATTTACCAAAAATAATCAAGATGCTAAAATATGTAGCATAACAATGAGATTTTCCAAAGATACCAAGATTAAAATAAGTTGATATTAATATTAAAAAAACCAAAGACTGAGAAGCTACATATGATGTGTGTGTGTGTTTTTCTATAGGTATTCAGCTATAAAAAGAATCCTGGATGAGCCTAAATGTGAGTAAATACAAACAAAATAATTATGTACAGTGAAATACTTTGTGTTAAAAAAAAAACTATGTTGGCCCTGTTTAGGCCTGGTATTAACAACCTTTCTTAGTGATCTGATCTCAAGTGGACGGCCTGTCTGTTTATGACTGGCATTAACATGCATCTCCAGGTGGATTCCCTGTCACTTATTTCACTCTCCTATTCTGCATGTAAATATACAAGTACATGATTTATGCCCGCAAAGACCAAACAAGTTGTTGTTGTTTTTTTCCTGTGGGAGGCACCAATGCATTTAACTGCACTTATTCACTTCCTGTATGTTGACAACAAAACACCAATTATCTCACTTCCACATTGAGGCTCATGCAGAACTAAGATTTGTTGCAGGTCCTCGACTGACCACTAGGGGCTGGCTCCAAAAGTGAGTCAATCTCCACTCACTACCATGTTAAAATGTCCAACTTTAGAGCAAAAATAAACATGTTTAGAGCCTGGTTCAAAAAGTTGTTTTCATCGGATTTGTTTCATTTCACGTCCATGACAACTCTGAGGGTGGTGAATTTTTTTTTGTACCACACGAAGAGTGTTTATATAAAGCATTAAATTTATTTCTAACATGATTGATTGACAGTTGCCTCAGCCAATGGCTTGCAGCTATCACTTCCTCATTGAGTATTGTCACTCTACCAAGCTTAGCGAAGCAAATACTTATTTAAACCCAGCTTCGGCTAAACACAACTGTCATTTCTTATTTCACTATCAAGTCATCATGTTAAATGATATGTCCTGCTGTAAATATCTGGCGGCAGCTCTGCAGATATTTCTTTTTTTTTTTTTTTTTTTTTAAATTAAAAAAAAGCTCTGCAGATATTTCGACGGGGTTTGCCTGAAGGAGCTGGGAACAAAGCTAACTTTGATTGACATATGGTGGGCGTTTCCTTCTGAAACAACATGGCTGCACCTTGCAAGAAGAAAAATTGGCTTCAAAACTGGTCTTCAGAAACCAATGGGTCCCATGACCGAACGCTTTGTCCATTGTTTTATACAGTCTATGTTGAAAACAAAGCAAAGAGACAGTAATAATGGGAATAAGACAAAAACATCCAAAAACATGGAAGTTAACAAAAGGAGTCAGAGGATTGCAAGAAAGAGGGTATGTCTAAAATGAGCTTTATATTTAGAACTAAGGTAGACAAATGACTTAATATAATATTTTATCACTTTAATATAACACCACTGTTGCATAGATGAATATCATCTTTTTCCAGCACAGATGTTATTTATGCAGCTCCTGATTGTGTCCAAGGATGCCATGGTTTTACGGAGCTAAAAGAATGTGGTGATATCTGTCTGAGGCTACTTCTGATGTTGGTTAGATTAATTCGATTTCAAAGTGTCCTCAAGTCAGCCTGACTGCATTTTTAACTTTTTTTCCTTTTTACTTGGTGTAAACATGACTTTAAACTGTTGTATCAGGTAATGTCAGATTCCCAGCTTACTAGGGAAAGCACATACAACACAAACTGGATGTAATTGGTCTGTACATCATTTTATAAAAAAATCAGCACCAGCTGTAACAGGTAACCGAACAGAACGAGAGACCAGTAGTGGTTACGAAATTTTTTGAGGACACAATGTTTACTGTGAAGCAAAGTTTCAACTGAAGGTTAAACCACAGGCACTAACAACATGGTAACAGGGTTTATGAGATGATTTTCTTTGCTCACGCAGGAGTTTAACATCAGGTTAAACTCTACAGCTCCAGCTGAGCTAGTGGCGGTTCAAGTGACCGCCCACTTTGATCCCCAACTTTATTCCCCAAACACCACTTTGGTGCATTTTCTCTGGGTGTCAAAACATTTTTGGAAGTCAAAACAGTTAACTGAAGAAAGAAACGAGATCATAATACTCATAATACTCTACCAGTACTTTCTACAAATAAATCCGTCTTCTTGTTAAAGTTCGAAGTCTGGAATTCCAACTGGTCACTGAATGCATCACCTATAGTAACGAAGATATTATATCCAGCACGGAGCATCTAAAGGCTTAAAACAATTGTGTGAGAGTAAAGCTTTGGGTTAAAACATGACATATTAATTTTTTTAAATACAGAGACAGACAGAGAGCAGGAATGGTTGCTGTCAGGTGATTGTTTTGAAGAGGATGTCTCTTAACAAGCTCCCTGGCTAAGGGAAGCCCACCCCACTGATGAAGAGAAAGCACACAGGAGCTCATTAAGAGCCACAGTCCATCTCTGCTAACCTGCCATTGCCTGCCCTGTCCTGCTCTGTACAAATCTCGAAATGAAGGACAGGACGTGAGCACTTCACCCCACATTGGACAGTGGATGCTAATGAATCTCTGCGGGAGGAGTTCTGTTGGATTTTTGTTGGTGTTTGTCTGTAATTGCTCACTCTGTATAAAAGCTGTACTTTCAATGGTTTCTGCCGAGGACTTTGATAATTTGAGTCCGTTTCCGTCTCAGGTGCGTCATGATAAATTCATGGCCCTCGCAGTATGAACCTCCAACAATTACACAGACATCGACTTTGGTGGGGGCATCGCCTCTCATGGAGGAACAAAAGCAACTTTTTTACACATTATATCAGATAAACACAACTAAAAAGGCACATTCTTCTTTGCTTAAAACTTTCTACTGTTTAATTTTTCTCCTTTGGCCTTTCAGGGTGATGCACAAAAAGTACTTTCCATGCAAAGGCTTCTTTTCACTTGTGACTTGCAAACACATTTAATTGCATATGTCATATGATGTTGAAGGCTAAAACCCTTTGTTGTGAATTGTAGAGAGAAAATAACTGGACTATCATTAGTTGCATTGTCTGCTATAAATGTGAAGTGGGTGTTTGGGGTTTTTTTTTTATTTCTCGGTTTTCTGCCACAGCATATCTTATGACCAGGGGTTTTTTTTTCTTTTTTTTTTAAGAGAAGTTGTTTCTGTGTGGACGTCTCAGCCTGGATCCTGTCACAGAGGTCAAAGCAGCTGTTCTGAAGCCAGCTTTTACCAGATTATACTGTAACTTTTATATGAATTCTTATCCTTTATTTCAGTCTGATTTACATCACAATCATCATTTTATATGATGAAAATATCACATTTGTACTGTGAGATTAGAGGGAGTGACTTTGCCCATTAAACAATGTCATTGTTCGTGGGATCAAAATGGACCACTTAAAACTGAAAAAGAAACAAATAAGGTCTTTATGCATTTTTGTCCTTTTAATTGGTGCTTATTTAATAATGGTCTAACACCAAATGCCTTTGTGTGCACCAAGATTAGAAGAGAGGTACAGGGATGATTTTTATGTGGATTCGATGTAGAATCTCAGCACTGATTTAAAATCTATATCCATTAAAACATGATCGGACCGACTCTTATTGCATCCAATTTTCATGACTTTAGGTATAAGAGGTGCAATCTGAATCAAAGCACAGTTCCCTTTTATGCTTTGCCTTTTGTTGATTTATTTTTTGATCTTTTGAAAATTGATATGAGTGTCAAAGTGCACATTTTGTTGAATGATTCAGGGGAGAGTGCTATATATGGAGACCAACAGAAACATCTGCATACTCATGTTGAGATTTTACTTGTGTTGCACGTTGTACCTGGAAAATAGACTTTGTGTTCATAAATCTTGTAGAAAATGCCTACTAGAATGTGCAATGCAGAAAATGTGTGCAGCATGGACTTCACTGTTGTTTCAGTATCCCTGTGCAACATTTAAACTTGTACAACTCGTAAAATTGTACATAAAAATACTGTAAGTAGTGTCATATCACTACTGACATAAATCCTTGCATTTGATTTTATTTTTGTGTCTTTTTTTTTTTTTTTTCTTCCCTGAAATTACATTTCGGGGAAGGCCGTAGTGGCTTTCTGGCTTGTTCCTCCCTGGCTGTCTGCTGCCTGGAGGGAAGTTCACACTAATCATTCTGGTGTGACGGTATTAGCCTTGTCTGTGTGCTCGGACAGCCTCATTAAACACCTCACCTGATGGGTACCACTAACCAGAGCCTTATCTCAAGTCTATCCTCTTTGACTTGCCCTTTTCTGAATTTCCCTCACATGTGCACAGTCTCTCTAGTCCAGAAGAACTAGTACGTGAAACTAAATTAGACTTTTCTTTAAATATTTGAGAAAAGAATATAGTCCCAGTATGAAGGAATGACTTTACAGAGCTGTGTTTGCAGATATTATAATTAAATTAAAGTTTAACCCTGGAGAACTCACAGGGTCAAATTTGACCACCACTTTTTGCTGATACCCAATGTAAAAAAAAAAAAAAGGGGGGGTTGTTGGGTTCTCCAGGGTTAAGGTAATATTTACAAAAGAGGTTTCTATAAAATAGTTCAGACATTGTTTAGTTTTACTCCATAAAGTTACATGTACCAGTACTAAGACATCACTTATGCATTTTTTCTAATGCAGTTTGTAAAATTAAATTAGTTAAAGGAATTATATACACATAATTACATGTCTTTGTAATTTTTGTTGTTTTTTTCCTACCAGTTCTCTTTTTTTCTTTCTAAAATAACTGTGCCACTCAATGAAATCAATAAATCCAGAGACCAGTTTTGAGAAAAAGACACAAAAAAATTTCAGGTGGATAAAAAGAAAAAAAACTGAGATTGTTTACAGAAAATAAGACAAATAACGGACCAACATCCCAGTTTGACTGCATCACCAGGGATCTTTGTCCTTGTTAGGAGTCTGTAAACCTGGGAGAGTTTTACTCCAAGTCACAAAAATGCATTTGACACTTTAAATAAACAATCCTATCCATCTTGTGCTGTGGCTCATGCTTGGCAGTGAAGCATTTCAGATACTCCAACACTATTACCGCTTTATCATCACGACTAGATTTATCTCTGCAACTGTGATAGCCTAAAGAGGCAACAAAACCAAAAAATGTTTTTAGAGAGCAGCTAAGCTCCTGTGGAAGACCAAGAGGGAACTTTCCACCACTTACAACACGGCTGAGTCCAAGGAGGAAAGGCGTTAAGAGCGTTCCCCGCTCTGTTAAGCAATCTAGCCCATGGCTGCTAAGGGGAACGGCGTATTTGCTTTAACAGCACGGTAGATCAGGAATCAAATGGCTGGATTAATTCGTTGCAGTGCTCAAAGTCGGGAGTGTTAGAAGACAGGAAGAGTGGGAATGTCGGTATCAGAGGATAAAGATGATGGACAAACTGTGGGAGGTAAGAGGTAGATACGCTTGGAAAGAGAAGACAGACAGAAAGCAACACAAGAAGAAGGAGGACAAGTGAGGGAGAAAGAGAGGCTTCAGTTCCCAGAGATCTTTGACAGGCACTTGTCCCCGGAGACTTCTTATCTACAGGGGGCATCTTTGACTTGATAATCCTGCTCTTCGTCACCTGTATCACCCTGAAACCCTCCTCTACACACACACACACACACACCTATATCTTCCCACCCTTTCCCAAGAGAGTGTAGCTCTACCTGTCACTGTACCTATACCTCCAGGCAGCCTGTGTGGCAGGAGGGTGGCGGGAGAGGGGTGGTGGGGGAGCTGACACCGTGCCCCACTAAGAAGTCACCTTTCGGGATATGAATCTTAATAAGGCAGCGATGAAGTGGGGCAGGGGAGGTGGGAGCAAGCGCACGCCGCCGCCGCCGCCGCTGCTGTTTTAGTATGTGAGGGTTTCTCTCTGCGTTTGACTGATGGGGAATTGTGGAGCGCTGACATGCCCTCTAAGCTTCCAGGCTGCGAGATTATTTTTGGTAATTTAAAACCATTGTTGCTTAAGGGGGCTTTTATTTTCAACAGTTGCTGATCCAACAACAGCAATGGAACTGACTCGAGCAAACTGTGTTTCCGCTCATTTGTGTGCTTATGTTTTTTATTCTTTTCTTTTTTTTCGTGCTTTTCCGTACTTGTTTTGAGAGTGGCGGAGCACCGAGGCTAGGAACGCTCTCTCTCATACAAATGAGTCTTTTTGAGATGGTGTGCAGATAAACAAAGGCGCTGAAAATATACTGAAGTGCATGTGAAAACAGAACGCAGAGGCCAAATAATATGACCTCTTGAGTTTATGAAAAATTATTTGTTTATTTGGAATTTTTGTTATTTACTGTGTGGAACAGAGGGCTGAACTCGCTATTGATTGACATCAGCTGCTTTATTTATGCATCACTGGCTACCTCAATACCCCAAACACCTCCTAAGTGCCAAGATTTGGTACTGCTGCTTCGCACGTTATTCATCCTCAAGCACCATATATTTTCTTTGAGTTTGATCAGATGTCCACTAGGAGCTCTATATGTACTGTTTAGCTCTTCGAAAATCTCCTTTAAAACAAGTATGTTCTTCAGATTCTTTGACTTGTTTAATGATTTTAGTCTGAGCAGAAGAAAAGCAATCTTCCGATCTTTCTTTAAGAAACTTAATTTTCTGCATGCATGAGTTGGAAAAGTGCAGATTGTCTGCACATCTTTGCTCCTCGGACTGTCTGAACCTCTTCCAAAAATACGTAGCACTACATAGTCTGCTTGGTATTTTTGTAGCACTGTGTCAATGTGTAGCACAAATTGCTATAATCTATGTAGTGCACTCTATTGCATTGTCTCGTGCACAAATCTCCCCTATACAGTGACTTGGGAGCAACCAATTCGTGTGCATGGCCTCAGCCTTTTATTGACACTTATTTTGTGTCAAGTCATCTTTTGGTGCAACATCAGTGAAGGTTATGTGAATTACATGTTGATATCATCTTTTTTAAATAATACCAGCGCTTTTTTATTTCATCTCTTCGTGGAAAAGAAGGGAAAGACAAAATATAGAGACAACACTGATGAGACACAGGTGGAAAAAATGTACAGTTCTTATGTCTGATACTGGCGACTGTTGAGCTGTGTTTTCTCTAGTTCTACTTAAAAAAAACCCTTTCAAACTGTTTAAACTCACATATGAAAGATAAAATATAAATGAAATAAAATCATAAAATAAAATTGTTACATGCAGAATCCCTCAAACCAGCAGCAACACAAAAAGAAGCCAAACAAAAACGGAGTAGGACGGGTCTTGGAGTGGTCGTAGTAGGAAGGAAGAGTGGAAGAGTGACACACAAGGAAACAGACTTTCAAAATAAAACAGGAAACTAGTCAAACAAGGCCAAACTAAAGGAACCAAGAAAATACAAGTACTGAAAACCAAACTTAGGAGCAAAAACTTAGGATTGTGACACTTATTAGCGCCCCATTACCAACTGTTTGTGGAAGGTGTTGCAGGCCTGAAATTTAAAAACAGATGTATACCCTTGCAGCTTATAATGAACTTTTTTTGTCCTTTCAGATAGTTTTCCCTCAGTTTTTGAACACCACTTTGGTTGTGTTAATTAAAAAAAAAAGCATTTAAATGGCTAAAAAATAATTAAAACAATAGAATATTTTTTTGTTTTTGATTGTGACTAAAGTTGAATTCAAAATGTGAGCAAAAAAGTGGGGAAAAAATGAATTGTTTTAATAGCCGATTTTGGTAGAGGATGTTTCTGTTTCTGACGTCAATTTACGTAAACTGACGTCACAACACCAGTCACTCCAGGTGCTTCCAGGTCCGTTTCTATAGGGATCTGTCAGGAATCACAGATGCTGATTAACATCAGCTTACCAAATCATGTGCACTTCTTGAAAACGTTACAAAAGCATGTAATACTGTTTAAAAATAAAACGATAAGCTGAAACAGTGTTGTTATGCCCGTGCTTGAATTATGTACTTCCTCTATCACCACATCTCCTGTGATTTCGCCATGTAGTATTTTCCTTGGTAGCAGCTGTTAAGGATGGAGATTGCAGCCAGTCCAGCACACCTCAAGAGCCATTATTAAGGCTGTTGTGCTGTGCTGATGTCACTGTTCGCTTGTGCAATGACAGATTCACACTCCCTCCCATCTAACTTCACATCAAAAAAAAATTACCCACTGCAGCCCTGCCTCGCACAGCTGGATGTACTCTCTACCCCTTTATAGAGCAGACCAATCTGTAAAGCACTTCTGCATATTCTTGATCTGAACCTCAGTTTCGAAAGAGTCCCAGTCTAGTGGAAAACTTTCTGTATACTTCCATTACTGAAACTCTTACTCCTTCCCCAAGGCAGCCAAATGTCTTCATACCTGTAGATTTGATTTATCACTTTATGAAGACTGTGGAACGGATTATAGATAACCATCTCCGACCCCTGGTGAGCTCCCAGCTTTGACCCGCCGCTATTTGCATACCAACTAGGCATTAGTGTGGAAGCCACAGTCACCTACCTGCTTCAGAGACCATGAGCTGCGTGAGAGTGGTGTTCTTTGATTTCTCTCTGTGCTTGCAACACAATCCAATCATCTCTGCTCAGGGGGGAGTTCGGTGCAAGTATCGAGAGACGTCTCCACTTGTTGAGCAGCATGTGGTTCTTCGGAGTGTGCAGGTCATTGCAAAAAGCATTACATGAAATAATTGTATAATCTGGACTTTTCTACACTCTTGCATTGTGTAGAAAAGTCCAGAAAAAACCAGAACTGGTCAGGAAGGCAGCTTTACTCTTGGATTATCCTCAGGACTTCCTTGAAGAAGTATCTGAAAGGAGGATGTTAACCAATCGCTCAGAGACAATATCAATTAGCCCCTGAACTGATCAGAAATCATTCAAACTAGCAGTCAGACACTTGCACTATGCGACCACTGCTGTATTTCAATTATGTTATGTTTCAGTATGTTCTTTAATTTTTCCCCCAAAACGTGAGATCACAAATGTCACATAAATGAAATTGCACAAGGAAAAGTCACTGGTTCACCATAGCTGATAGGATTGATCATTTATCTGATATTCTCATCTGGTCTGTAGATAGCAAGGTGGACATTGCTATCTCAGCTGTAATGGTAGTGGGGCTAAAATGTCTCAATGCTCTAAAATTTCTCCATACGAGTCTAACTTCCTAAGGACTTATGCATATTGTGACACTGTCAAAATGATTCCCATCGTGTCTCGATAGGCATAATCAAATCCAATTATCCACTCTTCCATTTGCTTCCCATTAGTGTTCACCTCCCATTCTCCGCTCACATTCCCGTCCTGCAACAAAACATTTGAATAACAAAGGCACAGTCCTGACACCCGCAACAGGCTCACCGCTCATGATCCTCTCCCGTGCCTTTCACACCCTCTCTCCATCCCACACGCTCTCTTTTCTGAAATCGACAGAAAGGAAAACAAAATGACAGGGTTTCATATCACTCCTGTGATACACCAAGACTACACAGGGAAATGACTATTTCCACACACAAAAGGCTCCATTACCGCCAGCTGACCTCTCATCATTGTGTTCTTTAACCCCTGAGTTAGACACGTCAGGATGTGCGCTTCGATGTACGCGGCGGCAGGTGTGCACATGTGTGTGTGTGTGTGTGTGTGTGTGTGTGTGTGTGTGTGTGCGACTGAGCAGTGTATAAATGTGTCTGAACCAAAGCTCGTCATGCAGCAGCGAGGAATTCTTGCTGTCATTCATCCTGCTGTTTTTTTTTAATTTTCTTTATTCTCACACTCTTCTTTGCTGTCATGTTTGCAGTGACTGCACAGCCTTCTATTTTTAGTCTGTTCAAGCTTTCAAAAAAGTGTCAGGCATTGCACGGCAAATGATATTTTTCTTTGTTCATTCAAAAATATTTGCAATCACCTATAATTATCCTTGTTTTTTCTTTTTATTTTATTTTTCTTTTGGGGTCAGTGTATGGCTAAGGTACAATATACACTCATAATGGCTCCATTAACGGAGTGTGTACATTATTTAATGAGTAGGTTATTTCTTGCACAAAGAGATTATTGTTTGGTGTGTGTGAAAGCACAGAAATCCAGTCGTTTCTTTAAAACGGTGTTTTTTGGTCTTGTGGGATAGTTTTCCTCCTCTGCCTTCACCATGTCCACCTCTCCCCACACTTATTGGTTACGTGATCTTGTGCCTTTCTGCGTTACCTTCTAGTATCTTTGTTTGGCTTCAGGCACTTGCTAAACCACGTGCAAGTGAATTTAGAAGTGCAATCACTGGTACATATACAGATGTTACACCTTCAGTATATAGTGTGCCACCCCCTGAGAAGTGAGACTGTGCATCAGAGCTGTGGTGGGTACATAACGTACCATATTGCTTTCACAAGAGCTGTGATCTTTTTATTTAATCTGTTTATGCTTTCACTCATAAGTTTAAGGTTGCAGTAGAGACTCTGGGTAGTGGAGCCCAGCCTCATGGCAGTTCACTAAATAATCAAAATCTTTTTTATTCCAGGTGAATCAAACATCGAGAAAGAACAAGTTGCTTGCACCAACGGGAATTTTGAACCACTGCATTTTTCTATTAATCATGTGATCATGTTATGTTACATCCTCAAATAAATAAATAAATAAGTAGCTGGTTAGCAGTTTCTTTTCTTCTTTCCTTTTTTAAGATTTCAATTGAAGCCTGCAAACATTTACCCACCAGTCTGCAGCAAAGCTTGGGTCTTATTTGTGTTTTTTTTCCAATACCAGTGTTAAAAATTACTTCTAAAAGGACATCTAAATGGTACCTGAATGATTTATTTTCTTTTTTTTTCTTCTTTTTTAAAAAATTTGTCTGCACATATTTTAATGGTTAGTATCATGGTACTAACATGAATGATTAATAATAATCTCTTAGTTTTTTTTAAGTCTTTGTTATAGCTTTTGATCAGACACACGTGTAAATAAAGCTGGCAGTGTTCTCAGCAAAAGTGGCAAAAATCTTCAGTTATTTCCAAGATTTTCAGCCTGTATCTTCGGTAAGCTGAGCACAGTATGTAACTTTTGTTTAAGTGTACGCTTTATGAAACTCAAAATATTTTTTGTGCTCAAAGCTGATAGATAGACTCACCACTTTATTAGAGGTGTACCTAATAACATGGCAGGTGAGTGTATTTTGTGTATTTCACAACTCTGGAGTACAATATTTACTGTCTATTTACGTGTGTCTGAATTTGTTTTTATTTATTTTTTTAATTAACTTGAAATGGCTCATTGTGTAAAACACTGTACGGATTTCTTTTGTACTTTTTTTTCCTATTTTACAGTTTTATTTATTTACTATTTTATTTTATAACAGGCTCTTTCTTCATAACGACCTCGACCTTGAATCCACAACAGAAATGTTTCATAGTGACAACTCTGACCAGGTTAGTGGAGGTATCAGTGGTCATACAGACAGGTTTCTTACTTACAAACAACACTAGATGCATCTATACAGCAAAATTGCCATTGTTATATGATTATAATAAACTTATTGAATCAACATGCTTTTTCATTATTTGTAAGTGCTTGTTGACTGTCCAGTCAACGAACTATAATCATAAAATTCAGTTTCATTGTTTTAAGTTAGACTTGATATGAACATAAACTGACAATATTGAACTATTTTACCTTTTCATCATATTCTTGTGCTTTTACTCCTCTTATTTGCTAATATCAACAGGATGATGGAAACGTTAGCTTCTGTGCTCTCAATAAGTAAAAATGTTCTAATGTAAAAGCTACTTTACCACCCGATCCATTTAAAAGAAACTAATATTAATGTTATAAAACTTTACAAAACAGCTAACAGCTAGCAATGTGGCTGTAGCTGACCTCCTACTGTTTTGATTAAATCATTATATTTGTTAGGCAGACCAGGATTGTTCGACACAGTTCTGGTCAGTGAATGGTTTACGTGGATAAATCTGTCAATGAGAGGTCCAGTGTTTCTACAAAAGAAAAACCAAGTGCCCAGGACTCTTTAAATCCATATAATTGTATTTTATTTGTTGTTACAAGACATTGAGTCTTATGACATGGGATAAGAGTTTTACGTTTTAAGACAGAAACTGAACTCTGCAGAAACTTTTAGTGCCTTTGGGACTTGCAGGACTCCTGCCTTTTACTGTTCAGGGTCTTCTTCTTTGCAGAGGATTGTGATACCCTCAGATAAATTAAATTTGGAGGTTGCTAAACTTAATCATCTGCATAGTCATCTCCGCTCGCAAGCTTGAGGCTGCCAAACAAACTAGAGTATGTGCACAGCTTTCTGCCCCCGACAAGTACACATACTCCTGAGATGTTGCAGACGTTTCCGTCTGTGGGGTTTCATTTAAGACAATTAGCATATGCACATAGCTGAAGCTACATAAATCCATCCATCAAGCCCTGCTCTAGCATGTTGCAGCGACACATGCAACCAGGGGCAGCCCAAGGACTTTCAAGGGTGCCCAGCCCCAAATGCAAACAATGCCCTGCAAAAATGTTCCCTTACCCTCCCTGTTAAAGTGCATATTTCACTGGATAACTAACTAACTAATGAGCTAAATAAATAAATAATACTTTGTATTATATGCTTCTTTAATTTAATGAACTAAACTGTTCAAGGCTATCCAACCACTTTACTTCAGCAGACCTCTCTTCAGAAAGGTACATTATGTTAATTTCAGAAACAGAAGAGGAGTTTTGTTGTTCTACATTTCATCTAAAGTATGCAGAAGGTGTTCATTTGGATTTGAGTCAGCTCATAACATTCAGCAGGTTTCTATTCATGTTCATTAGCAACATTTATTTATGCTATTATGAGCCTTTTTTTTTTCCTCAACACCATCCATAAAATTTGAAAATATGCAGTGTCCTTCACACCATATCAGTAGGTCTGCACAAACCGTGGCAAATTATTAGAAGAATGCAACTGCAGCTCTAATTAGTGGCACTGTGGTCTCCTTTACCTCCCAATTACTGGTGATGCTGTGTTTCAACAGATTTTCTTTTGTTAGTGAGCTTCCTCTATCATTTACCATGTTTGTGAAGACTTTTGGAAGCGTGATGTAATCCTACCACACTGTACTTATGAGTTAAGTTCTTGTGTTCTTAGGTTATTTGATAAGTGTGCTGTTAGGAAAACTTCATGGAGTTTCAAATAACACAAAGGTTTATGCATTCAATTCGTCTTTGTCCATGCAGAAAGGTTTGAAATTACCAGTAATTATCACTCCCTTTTTTTTGTTGTTATTTTGGAGGGGGGGGGTGCACAGGACACATTCTGCATATTTTAGTGTGCACAGGGATTCGGTTTATTTTGAAAACTGCCTCTGGTTGGCTGAGCCAGACTGCGTTTGTGGGATATCGTAAAAGGTAAAATACTTCATTGTGGCCATAAAACCCACTCAGAGTACGTTGGTCTTTCGGCCTCTGCCAGTTCTCTGGTCCCACTGCTATTTTAAGAGACTGCGGACTCCCGTTTTTTATCAAACATACAAAGTCTCAAAGAATGTGACTGCTTCCTATTTCCATCACTGTCCTCCATTCAATCTACTGTCTGTGATTTGTATGGCCTCGGCACGCTCTGTCCTCCTTTTTTTCCTGATATTTTTTTTCCGCCCTACTGCTGGCGAAGCGTTGCTGGTGTGAGCGCAATTTCTGATCCACATTGGAAGTGGCAGGTGAATTTGGTCCAGCTGCTCCCCGTCTCTGTTCCACTTAGCAGCGACACTCCTATTCCGAGTCACTCCGTCGCTGCATGGTCATGGTAAATGAATGAACACGCTCCGAACAAGAGCCCAGTGCATCTACTTTCACAAATATCATCCTCACATCATTATTTCTTCTTTTTTTTTCTTTGAAGAGGAGAGGGGGCTCTCAAAATATCAGGAGAAAGTTTCATCATTTCCAAAACCACGCACGTAGAGGTACCTCCTGTTTATCATGGCTAAGTTTGCAAACAAATAAACACGTGTCGTTAAAGACAAAGCATCGCAGTCAGGACTGAGTGGAAAAAGATGCGTATATTTTAGCATTAATGCTCTTTGATGAAATGGCCTGAAAGCAGGTGGAGGAAGGGGAGAAGGTGGTAAAGAAGTATAAGTCAGGAGGACAATTGAATGTGATGGAGGAGGAAAAAGCAGTGGAAGCAGGATTAGAAGTGAAGGAGGAAGAGATAGAAATTGTATGACCAAGAAAAACAACCCACTAGTATGAAATAGAGCTATGATGAAGATGGACCAGTAAGGAAGAGGAGGAACAGCAGATCAGAAAAAAAAGAAGTTGGAAAACATGAAGGTAAGGAGGTGACAAAACTAGAGAGCTGAGTTTATTTTTACTTTAACAGGAATGTTATTGTAAAATGTTGAGGGTTCTTTGTTTATTAGGAGGTCGGCGTTTTTACCCTCTGCATTATTACAACACTAGAATTACTATTATTTAATGTGACCTGTTAACTCGGGGTTCACTTTAATTACACTCTATTTCATTATTCCATTTATTTTCTGTAACTTAGAGGAAGGTTGGGGTCATTTTTAGTTTACATCAAATTAGGAAACTGTTTCAGAGGAAAGGTGCTTGGGCTTTTCTTTCTTCCTTCCTTCTTTTCTTTCTTTCTTTCTGTACCCTTTGAAGAGACTTAAATCTCAGGATTTTGAGTTAAAGTATTTTGAGTTGAACTGAATTAGTAGAAGTTGCAGCAGGACAATGACTCTCACACATTTGTAAGACGTCTTAAGCAGTTCAGTGAAAAGCAACAAAAAAGGGAAGTCCCTTATAAACAATATGCAGGTCTTTTAGTGCTTTTAGTGAAGTGAAAACACTTCATTGAAAGTAAAATATCACGGTCTTGGACTTTTGAGAATTTTGTTCATTTTTTTTTTTTGTTTTATACAGTTTTGTCTGTTGGGGTTTAGTTTTTAGGGTTCGTGACATGTGATCTTTTGCTTTTGGACTTGTTTTGTGTTTCACTTGAACTTCCTGTTTTATTTTGAAAATGTTATTTCTTGCATGTGAGTTTGGTGTTTGACTTTCCCTGTTCTGGTCTGTCCTGATTTATAACAACAGTGTCTCATAAGCCCTGGTGTTTATATTTTGTCTTGCTTTTCCTTTCTTGCAGCAGGGGAGAAAGGAAAAGCACTCTAAGCACGGTCTCGTCACTGCTGCTCTACAAGTTATCTGCTTGTTATTGCTGTTTGCTGTTTGGGACTTTTTGGTTTCTTGAATATTCTGCTTTGGCTAAACTCTCTTTTAAGTTTTTGTTTAAATAAAAGGACTTTGTTACTTCTGCCTCCAATTTGAGTCCTTCTCTGTCTAATCCTGATCAAAAGGGTCAACCACCTAATAACTCCAAGGGTTCACTAACTGAAAGTTATGAAAGTTAAATGGATGTATTCAGAAATTATAATTGTGTCTTTGATTTAAGTACATTATTGTCTTTTATTATGACTTGATGAATAATATATCTTATTTTATGTCAACTGCAGGAAATCAGTAAATTCCCAAAGGTTCACATACTTTTTTGTGCCACTATATTTATAATATCAACTTTTCTGAATCTTTGCTGCACCCTAGACATATAATCTGTAATTTGTGCCATGTGGCAGCAGTACTGGAAGCAGAGAACAAATGCTCCAACGCCATGGCAGCGTGCCGTATTAACCGAGATGACTGTAATGTATACTGGTGATAGATGCAGAGCGGTGGAAGAGAAAAACAACTGTTGTGATTGCCTTACAGTTTAGAGGATTATGTATCACCTAAGGTGGAAAGCAAAGTGCACAACTCCAGTTTGAAAAATCACAAAAGAGTATGAGCATAGAGGCCGAGAAAATGTGTTTTAGCCACCTGTGATAATCAATATGTCTACACCAGGTTTAGAACGTGTTCACTGCAGTATCTCACAGGCTGACAGCACCTTCAAGTAAGGGCTCGAATCCCAAATCAGAACAAGCTGGGACAGCTGCAGGCATGAGAAATCAAATAACAAGTAAATGAAATGAAGCTGACATGAAAAAACTTGAAATATATCAGATTCATATTGTTTAAAATGAAGAAAACCTCAAAGTAAATGTAAGAATCTCACGATTGTGTTTCATTTTTTCTTTTTTTTTTTTTTATCTGTGACCTACTGGGTGAGCAGCATTTCAGCCAATGACACAAACAGACTAAACAAACTGATTAGAAAGGCTGGCTCTGTCGCTGCCTGCAGACGGGAGACATCTGAAGCTCTGGCGGAGAGGAGAACACTAAATAAACTGTTGTCTATCACGGATAACCCTGACCACCTTCTTCACCACATGCTGGATACACAACAGAGCTCCTTCTCCAAATTACTCAGACAGCTCAGTTGATTTAGGGATCATTGTAGAAAATCTTTTCCACCTCATGCCATAAGCTTGTACAATGCATCATCTCTGACTGACAGATAAAACTCTACTTTGAGATACTACTCTACTATGTACATTAAAGATTTCTACTACCATGAAAGATTTCCCTGATATTTCTTTTATATATTTATATCTAACATAGCATTTCATATTTGATAGTTTAATCTACTATTATTATAATATATCCTGTGTACACTTCAACAGTCTATACTCATGATCACTACATGTTGTACTATTGACACTCACATTTTGGTTTATTTCATTTTATGTAACCTGTAAAGACATTTGTAGTATATCTTTCTTATATTTTAGTATGTTGTGTCTTAACCTCAAATCTCCCAGTCGGGGATGAATAAAGTCCATCTGTCTATCTACTGCATCTTTTTGATATAAAATAACATGATGTCTGAAGGTAAATTAAGGAGTGATTTTAAAAATTATTATTATTATTACTACTATTATTATTATTATTATTATTATTATTATTATTATTATTATTATTATTATTATGCGGTTTAAATAGACATTGCTGCTGATCTTGTTCAGACTTTTATGTCTGTGCTGGTACTCCACCTTCTAACAACTGGAGGGGTGCCATCTGCATTTTACTGTAAGTGACTTACTATTAATAAGTACTCTTGTGGCCTATTAGTGCTAGTAAATGTTAAATTGGCCGTTAGGAAAGCTAACAGTGCATAATAACCCAGTCGGGTCTCACTTGGAAAAATGTAAAATAGTCAAGAAGCACAGAACAGTTTGAAGCACAGTTTGGGCTGATGAACACAAATTCTGTATTTTTGTGCCACACAGCAAGATTTAAAAAGTAATCTATTTCAATAGTGGTCTGTGTCTTCAACACGTTTTGTGAAGATGCAGTCTCAAGTGGGACACAAGGAGTTAGGACTTCAGTATAGTCAGACAAGTCTCATGATGAAGACATCAAAGGTTTTCCTAATGACAAAACACTCGAGGTTTTGGCATCTTTCCTCCGATCTAATAAATCCCCACTTTCACTGCATACATAGATATATTTGGGGTAATGAACATAACTTACTCTTCCTTCCGTAGAATTGGAGCCTAAAGGTGGAGCTGTGGCGGAGGTGGGATTTCAAGAGCAGCAGGAAGTTCAGCGGGTGAGAGACATCAGAAGGTATGTAAATAGACCTAAAAGCAAGAAAGAGTAACTGGAATAAACCACACAGAAAACTGAGAGTGACCATAAATGCCTTGAAGCCTTATCTGCTTGAACTCAAGAAGTCACCTCATTACAACAAAGTATCTTAACCCCTTGATATATGAAATAATACACAGAAAATTATAATTTTGTACATTTAAAGTGTTTAAAATATATTGCAATAAAACATTGTC
>JAOWBL010069446.1:0-20057 GCA_028564865.1 Zenarchopterus dispar
ATATATATATATATATATATATATATATATATATATATATATATACATATATGTTTGTGTGTGTGTGTGTGCGTGCGTGTGTGTGTGAGAGCGAGAGTGTAATTCACTCACCCACACCAGAGCCTTTCTGCGAGGCAATGTATGGGATCAACTGATGTCTAATAAGTTGAAAGTCAGAAGGATTGTTAATTAAAGACCATGCTCCTGGAGCTAATTGCTCCATCTCAAACCTATCTGAAGTATTCAGTCCAAGGCCAAAAATAATAACTCCACGACTTTTTAGCTTTTCCAATGGACCAAGAACATCATCCTCTGACTTTCTCCCACTTACAAGTACCAGGACCTGTGGGACCCCCTGCAGGGCTCGGCTTCCAGATGAAGCAACAAAAACAGAGTTTTTCACAAACTCAAGGGCCATGCCTGTGTTTGTAGTGGAGCCTCCTTTTAGTTTTGCATTACCCAGGTGATTCAAGACTTCATTCTTGACTGAGTATTTGTTCAAGAAAAATTCAACAGTGGCCTCTACACTGTACTGGATAAAAGCAACTTGTGCTTTTGTCGGCCCAATATCAATTTGCTTGATGAACTCTGTGACAAAGTCAAAAACCAATCTTTCATTTGCTTGCATATTATCAGATCCATCAAGGAGGAGAACAATATCAACACTGTTGAGTTCTGCCTCTGCAACTGTGGAAATGTCTGAAAGGAATTAAAAAAAATTATTTTACTGAACTCGCATCTTTACTTTCAAAAATATGGCCGTACAGTTACAGTCATCTCAACACACAAATGTCTGCTTCTCACCAATAGCTGGGAGTCCTGTCTGTTCTTGAGTGTCACTTAATCTGGCCGCCAAAGATGTATGTATGTTTTGCAGATTGCTATAATCTGAAATATAAAAGTAATGGGCTGGTGTGTAAGCGACAGTCTGCATTTCCAAAGTATCAGATCCCTTTGTTCCAAAACTCAAAGTCTTTATTCCTTTGTTTTTGAGTGACTGTGCTGATCCTCTAACATCATCTCCAGATCTCCCGCCGCTAAATAAAAAGAGATACTGAGGGACAGACTCTGTTTGTCTGCCTCCAACTGATGTAGCAAAGACACTGTCTCTGACAAATGAGAGGGCTTTCCCAGTGTTGAGAGGTCGTCCAAACTTGTGTCTCATTGTTCTAATAGAACTGAGTACATCATTCTTAGATGAATAGGAATTCAAGTAGAAATTGACTGTGGCATCACGGCTGTATTGAACAACAGCAACTTGGTCTCTATTAATACCCACAGTTAAATTTCCAACAACTTTTTCAATAAAGTCCCGTATTTCTTCAAAGCCATTTTGAGAGTCACGTGATCCATCAATAAGAAAAACTACATCTTTCTTTTTTGGTTCTGGAATAAAGACAAAAAGAAAAATCATAGAAAATTTGATTTTCTGCAAATTACAGTTAACCTGCCACAATGATAGTCTGCATTTCGCCTTCTCATTAATTAAAAGAAAATATGTTTGCAAAAAAGTAAAAACAAGCCATCTTACCAAAAGCTGCACTGGGACCATTGTGTACAACATTGTGGGAAGCCTTCCTTACCAGTGACAACACATCTTGTTTAATGGTGGGAAGTTTCTTATAGTCGGTAATAGAGAAGGCATACTTGGGTTCTTGAGATATTGTCTGTAGCTCGAGCGTGTCAGCATCAGTTGTTCCAATGGTAATTGCAATGACACCATTTTTCTTGAGCATTCTGACCGGAGTCCTTATATCATCCGAGGACCGTCTGCTGCACAGTAATATTAGTATTCGTGGAACTCCCTCTAAGAATCTACTTCCCGACTCAGGATTAAATGCATGTTCTCTCACATACTGGAGAGCAGCTCCAATATTTTGAGGATAACCCCCTTTGTGAGTCAGACCTCCAACTGCTTCAAGTACATCATTCTTTGTCAAGTAATGACTCAAGTTAAAGTTAATCACTGCTGAGTTGCTGTACTGGACCACAGCCACATGATCTCCATTTGCATCAATGTGTAGGCTTCTTGCTATTCTCTGTACAAAGTCTATGATATCTGGAAATGCTTGCTTAGAATCATCAGATCCATCAAGTAAAAACACAACATCTCTTTTGGTGGAATCTGTAAGGACACAGGAATTTAAACAATTTGGTTATATATGATCAAGTTGCTGCCATTTCTCCAGTTTTAAGCTTTGAAAAAAAAAACTGTTTCTATGATTTGTGGACCAGTGATTTATATATGGGCCACTAATGTATTACTACCACTCATCCTTATTTAGAATGGTTGACATCATCTCCGACATCAAAACAGCTATCTTGACTAACAACAACAGTAAAAACTACAATACTAATATTAATCATAATATTAATAATAATACTAAGAAGAACGACAACAACAAAAAGAAAAAGAAAAAAATGATTAAGAAAAAGAGGAAGATCAGCTAATAAACATATATTGGGAAACTGTGTGTGAAACATATTCCTCCTCAACAAATGAAAAATAAAGACATTTAAAAGGCCTTTAATTCTAGATGTTCCACCAAAGATATGACAATCATTAGTTCACAAAGGAAGCAAAAAAAAACTAAAATAAGAGCTCTAAGAGGTACAAGAAAGAAAAGCATGAGTCATAAAAGGAACACCATAATCAGAAAGTGATGTTTTGTCAGTGCAAAGAATTCAAGACATGTTAAACTGATCACAGTTCTAATTCTGCAAAGCGAAATGTGTAATAAGCATGGGTTAAGTTGATCTCTCGACTATGAATTCTTTCACGCCTTACCCAAAAGCATAGAAAGCTCAGTTTGTATGTCCCCCATGATAAATTCAGATATTGTTTGGCTGAACTGTCAAAACTTAACAAAGACAGGCAATTTAAAAAGAAACATGGAATTGAAAGCAATTTTTGTAAATTCCTCCAGGTCTGCATTCTTTGCACCAATAGCAAAAGACAGAATGCCAAGTTGCTTTAGGCCATATGCAAGACTGGAAACATCCTCACTGGATTTGCCTGCAGTTGGTAAAAGAAGAATCTGAGGAACCTGGTCAGAACATCTTATCCCAGATGAGCTTGTGAAAATGTGATCTTGTACAAAGTGTAAAGCAGTTCCTGTGTTCCGAGAACTTCCTCCTTTATGCTGAAGACTTCTCACAGCACAACCTTCTTGGACCTATGAGTCATTAGGTTGATTTAAACTACTGTGTCATTACTATACAGTGCTAACTGAACCTTGTCTTCACTAATGTTCAGCTCTTCTGCCATTCTTATGTCAAAGTCTTGAATAACTGGAAGTCCATTTCTGGAGTCATCTGACCCATCAAGGAGAAACACTATGTCCCTTTCATTGCTTTGTGTGTCAACTGCTTGATACATGGATAGACAGAAAGAGGAGCGATGAACCACATTTAATGAATGACAAAATGTGGTCATTGATGTGAAAGTCACAGTTACATTGATGGTTAAAAGAGGAGAAATACAGAGCTTTGAATGATACACTGAAAGTAAAAGTGAACAGAAACAGAAATGATCCATGATAACCAATGTTCATTTATCATCTTTTCACCAATTATTAAAATGGAACTATTTAAGAACATAATAACAATTTTTCAATGTTGAAGAGTAAAGGATGTTTGAAAAAAGATGATAGTTTCAAAGAGTGTTTCAAAAATATGTGAAAAGGGTGTTCTTACCTTCTAAGTCGGAGATTCCATTCACATTTTCCTCACTGTCTTTATCAACATTCAACAGTGTAGCAACAAGTTGTGAATGGATTGAAGACAGTTTAGAAAAGTCTGTGACTTTGTATGTGAAACTAGGTTTGAATGCAATCAGCTGCAACTCTTCAACATTAGCATTTCCCACTCCAACACCCACTGACACAATGTCATGCTCTTTCAGAGCAAAAGCTGGCCCTCTCACATCATCTGTGGATGGTTTACTACTGAGAACAATTAAAATCTGGGAAACTCCTTCTAATCTTCTACTCCCCGTGGAGGAAGTAAAAACTCTGTGCCTCACAAATTGGAGAGCTGCTCCAATATTAAGATTCCTCCCACCCATGTGTATTAAATTATCAATGGCATTGAGGCTGTCAATTTTTGTCTTGTGAGAATTTAGATAAAAGATGACTTTAGGGTTATCAGCAAACTGAACCACAGACACTCTGTCCTGGTGCTCATGAATAGAGAGCCTCTCCGCTATGTTTTTAACAAAGCGTTTCATGTCTGGGAATCCATTTTTGGTGTTATCAGAGCCATCCACCAGGAATACAATATCTCTTTTTTTGGCATCACTTTGTACTAAGACATGAATAAAGCACCAAAATGTCAGAAAGAAATATTCAGTTTTTTGCACAGCAAGTTTAGCACAGTATGCAAAAGACTTTTGTCTTACCTTGCTGTAGGACAGTCAGCAGTTGCTCCCTTGGAAGGCTCACATAGTTATTGAGCCTTTGTGGTATGTTACTTAGTTCAGTGAATTCTCCCACATTGAAGGCAAAAGAAGGGTTGTGTGAAATAGCCTCTATCTGCTTTGCATCTGCATTCTTAACACCCACACCAAATGGTACTACCCCCTTTGTCTTCAGTTGACCTGCTGGTTCTTTGACATCATCCATGGATCTGCCTCCAGCCAAAACAATAAGAAACTGTGGAACATTTTGAGAAGATCGACTGCCATAGTTTTCAGATAGGATAGTGTTCCTCATGAATCTCAGAGCAGATCCTGTATTTAAACTGCGGCCACCAGCCAGTGTCATTGAACTGACAGCTCTCATCACCTCCTCTTTTGTTTTGTATGTGTTCAGGTAGAAATTTGGAGCTGGTCTCTCACTATGCTGAACCACTGAAATTCGTACTTTGTCAATCCCAATGTCAAGTGGTTCAATCACTCTCCTGATAAAATCTTGGATGTAGGGAAAATCTGCTCGAACACTGTCCGTGCCATCGATGAGAAACGCAACATCTCTTTCAGCTCCTGTAAGAATAGGACAACTTCTGTAACTAATTACAGTTTTTTTGACTGACATCATTTTCAATATTTGAAACACTGTAATAGTAGAAAAGACAAATACAAAACTAACCTCCTGCAACTGGTTCCTGGTAACTCGTGTCACCAACAACTGTTGTTAGCTTAGGCATTATGACTTCAGCCAAAGCTGGTAAATTTGAAAAGCTTGTCTGATGGTAAGCCAAATCTGGAACAAAGGCAACTGTCTTCAGTAATGCTTCATCTGCTTGTTCAGAGCTGACTGTGAAAGTCAAAACACCAGATAACGCCAATTTATCAGCCACGGACTTGAGCTCGTCTTGGGATGGGCCACCTGTGATCAGTACCAACACTTGCTGGACTTCCTGCATCTTGCGTGACCCAGCTGATGGCTGGAACATAGTGGCCAGGGCATAATTCATTGCAGCTCCTGTGTTCACCACTGAGCCTCCCATTAGCCTGAGCTGAGAGATTTTGTCGACAATCGCTTGCCTGTTGCTGTAGGTGTTCAGGTAAAATTCTACTCTTTGCTGGCCAGCAAATTGCATGAGACCAATTTGGACCCTCCCAGGACGTACATCTAGCTGGTTTACCACGTTGATCATGAAGTCTCTCACAAAGGGTAGGTTAGTACTTCCTACATAGTTTGAGCCATCCACAAGGAAGACAATGTCTCGGATCACTTTCTGTAGCTGCACTGTAGTTATCTCCACCTCTGAAGAGAAGAACAAAAATAAAATAATTACTGTGCGCTACTTGGCATTTACATGTATTTCCAACATTAGAGAAGCATGAAAAGTCACATGATCTCCACTAAAACTGTTATCTGTGGTATGTGTGCTGGTACATAGTGCCTGCAGTAGCAGTCACCTAAGCTCTTCATCTCTCCACCTTACTAATAATTATTTCTTCTTAGAAGATTATTTAAAGGGAGATTTAAATTATCTACTGGCCAAACTCTACTAGCAAGTCAGGATAAATGCATCAACCTCAAGCCTTTCAGTTTCCAGTCAGAAAACCTTTGTATTAAAAATGTTTACTTTGCAGCAGCCAGAAATCTGAATTTAACCCTGGAGAACTCAACAACTCTTTTTTTTTTTTTTTTTTTTTTTTTTTTTAACATTGGGTGTTTGCAAAAAATGGTGGTCAAATTTGACCCTGTGGGTTCTCCAGGGTTAAACACTAAATTGTACAAAAGTTGATAGCTGTTTTGGTTTTTGCTTTATTGTTTTTTTAAACTCATCTATCTGTCCATCTATTATCTATTACCATTTATTCCTATTTAGGGTCAGAAAAGGCTATTGAAGTTTTTGTTTCTTTTTTTTCTTTACAGGCAGTTGGTTAGCGATAGAAATAGAGTAATATACAAGGTGACGTATTAAGAGCAATAGTTATGAGTCAATGGGAGAGCGTAAACAAGAGTAAATTAAACTTTTACATATACTTTGCAAAGGAAGGATTTGAGTGCTGTCTTTTGTTGAATTTTAAAAAAAAAGTCAGAATCTTCAACTGTTGATGCCAAAGCCAATTCAAATGACTGTTAATCCTCAGATGCAGCCCTCTACACTGTTTACGTCCAGATTACATCACCATTCTGTAAAGCCTGCCCAGAGACCTTCTCCACAAGGATAGACTGATTTAGTTGGCTCCCTAAGACTTTTGGAAATAGTTAATGAGCTCCAATTCATTAACTAGCTCAATGTACCTGCAAGAAAAAATTAAATATCCTAGCAGTACATCTAGATTTTTAGGCTATTGGCTATGGCCTAATCTTTCAATCCAAAGTAGGCAGGCCAATCCCTGGCCCTGCCACCTGTCGAAGTGACTTTAGATAAAACACTGAATCACAACCTGCTTAAAAGTATTTTCATCTGGGTATGATAATGCAAACAAAATACTAAATATTTTAGAACCAGTTACACATCACATCCCTCTCCTTAATATGACCATGCTTCCTTTTGAATATAAAAAGACACTGTAAAACTACTGACAGCAAGTTTCCAACTTGCTGCCAGTACATGCACATCAAATTTGCACATCAAATATTTCTGTAATGAGAGAGTGAGGGGGACAGAGACAATTAAGGGAGAGATCTGTGGCTCAGGGCAATTCAGAGAGGATGAAAAAAGGAAACTGTTGGATCTTGTCAGTTGTTACCAATACATCTGGGAAAATTACTTCATCACAGGTAAGTCAATAATTTAAAAAAATCTGTTCTGATGTTAAAAGTCATAGTGGTTGCTGGACTGCTATAAGCACTAGTGAATGAATTGACTTAACAACCCAGATGCATGAAGTATGAGGGCGGTGACATATGACGATGCTTGAAATGGACATGCCTATTTATGTTCCTAAGGGAGCATAACTGGACTTTAAGGGTTAAAATAGCTAACAACTAAATCCTAATCACATTTCCTACCAGGCATAAGGACCAAAACAGAAAAACAGAATATCTTTGAAACAGAATGAGTGACAGATATTACACCTACATCACCTGGAGAATATATATGAATTATATTTGAAGTCCTGGAGGCCTTCCATACATTTTCGATGAAGTGTAAAACTGAGAAATTGTGGAAATATTCTAATTTTGAGTTAATTGG
Organism: Zenarchopterus dispar; assembly: GCA_028564865.1. NCBI lineage: Eukaryota > Metazoa > Chordata > Actinopteri > Beloniformes > Zenarchopteridae > Zenarchopterus > Zenarchopterus dispar. The sequence continues at coordinate 7,597 of JAOWBL010069446.1, forward strand.
TGTACAATGAAAAAAAACCTTTATAAAGCCTTAAAGCCATACACAGCTATATTTATTAGTTAAATAAATAGAACAAATAGCTAGAAACAACTACAACATATTTAACTAATATGGAATAGTAAAATTAATTATAACTGTGTACGCAGAAAAGAAGAAACAGTAATGAAAAGGCAAGCACTCCTCAGTCAGTGTGCTCAATCAAACTAAACCCTATATTCTTGTACAAAAACAAAAATACTGGCAGCAGAAGGCAGAAGAAAGCTAGAATCATGTTAGGTAGCCTCCTAACAGTCAATCAAATTGTGTTTAATAGCTTACATTTAGCACATCTCGTTTACTGGCTTACTAATGAATAAACACATTTTGTAGTTCTTAGTTAAATTTTGTTGGCATTTCTAACAAGTGTTTCTGAGGAGTCCATCATTTGTACACAAAAAAAAAAAAAAAAAAAAAGTTGTTGGACCCCATTCATATACTGCATTGTGAATTTAAGGCTTTTCCCTCTGACGGGAGGTTTAGCATCCCCAGGCACAGGTTGAACAGTATTCATCAAAACATTTAAACTGTTTATGGAGAGAAGTATTTGACATTTGCAATGTATTTATTAATTACTAAATGATTTAAAGTTTCATAAACTGATTTCAAAAGTAAATTATGAAACATTTGTTTATTTATTTACTTATTTATGTTAATTTTTTATTTATGCGTATAGTTGTATGTGTTTTTGAGAATTTTTATGAGAGTGCATTTTGGGTTTTTTGTTTGTTTGTTTGTTTGTTTTTACATGTTGAAGTGTATTTTAGCTTAAATAGTGTGTCTTCAATAGTTTTTCAAAGACCCTGTTATGTGCAGGTTTCTAAGCATTCATCAATACATGTGATGGAGGAGTGTTTTTAATTTTATTAATTCCCAGAGTATTGCAAACCAAGCATTAATCTGAAAGCACTTTGTAGGATCTAGACAAAAGTAAAAAGGAATAATTAGTCCAGACCATTTGCATTTCTTTGTAGTTTCTTGTGGGTTTTGTTGAAAATTTCTATTTATGTCTTCACTTGTCAGAGTTCTTGTCAGAGGTCTGTGTGTTGAGGTACTTAAAATCAAAAGAAACATTACCTGACTCGGTGGGTCCTTCAGTCACTACCACCCCAGCAAGAGTCGAAAGTGCATTGACGATCTCCCTTGGGTTGCGAAGCAGTTGCCGGAAGTCATTCTTCAAGAACACAAATTGATCAGCAAAGGCAATTTGCTTCAGTTCCTCGCCATTAGCACTTTTGGACCCTGCAGCCAGAGTCAATACACCCATTCGCTGCAGTGCCATAGCAGGTTCCGCCACATTGTCACTGGACTTTTTACTTGTTAACAGCAGTACAAGCTGAGGTACATTCTGCTGAAAACGACTGCCCTTGTCAGTCCGTAGCATATTTTCCCGCACAAAGTCCAATGCTGCTCCAATATTGATGGTCGCTCCTGGCCGTGGTCGGATAGCACCCAAAGCATCGACTAATGTCTCTCTAGTTCCATGGGTGTTGAGATCCATCTCCAGTTTTGGAACAGTGGTAAACTGAGCAATACCTACTTGAACTCCATCTGGACCAATTGGCATTGTGCTGACAAACCGCTTGATGAATTCACGCAAAGCACCAATAGCAGCTGTTCCCATTGTACTGTCGATAAGGAAAATTATGTCTCGTTTTCCAACTGCCACAACTGAAAAAATAAAAATAGTAATATTAGATTTTTTTTAATTTATAAAGATTTTTTAATATTAAAATTTAAACCCCTCTAATATATTTCATTAGATATATGTCTTTTTTAACATTAATTTAAATGATAAGGGACATCTGCTGAGTAATATTGTCATTTATACACAAAAGAATTCTCCATGATTTGTCATGCATTTTAATACAATTTACAGTCATATCATTACTGCATTTTCTCATGACTCATAATTTTTATTTTGATCGAATTTAAGTTAATTAAAGTTCATGTCAATTCACATATGAACTGTAATTTAAATGAATTTGATCAAAATAAACTAATTAATACGATTGTACAGCGTATGCTGCTTTTGTACAATCTTCCATTTCTTATTGGGAATTAATGTTTTTAATTGACATCTTTCACAGTTTTCCAACTTTTGAGAAAGAGCATTGTACTAAGAGTGTGGTTCCAAAAGATCACATAATGACTGGAACCAATTTTTGGTATTTTTGAATCATCAAACAAGACAGGCCAAAAAGCCTGTACAGGCTTGTAACTTCAAAACTAATTTTTTGATTAAAAAAATCCTCTTAAAACATTTCATTACCAATGATTCTAGGTTGATATTACAAGGTTGTGTAAAAGTAGAATGAAAATCTTCTGGCTAAATTGTTTGGGCAGGAAAATGTTTATGCTGGAAGTTATGGAACTAAATGGAACTGAAATGGGAGATTTCAAGGAATAACAGAAAAGTGAAATATTCATTATAGCCTTCATGCTTCTTAAGATATGAAACAAAATGTAAGAATTTGTATTCTATGGCCCATTACTGGCAAACTCATTTAAAATTTGGAACATTCCTTCAAAACACAATTATTAATGTACCCACAAAGCCTCATGAGCATGGGTCTCTCATATTTGTTATTACTGGCCTCTGAATTTTGATTGGCTAGTAAGCAGCCATTTTTAAAAATTAGCCAGTTGGCATTTTAGTGCTGCCTACAACTGAGCGCTTATATGAGTAAATTTTTTTCCCAATTTTTACCTAATTTAACCCAAATTTTATGAGAGTTGTGTTTTAGGCATTAGACAGCATGTAAATGTACACTATAAATGAACTTTTCCCCTAATTTGGTCTTCCCCCAAGTTTGCTGTGTTTATTAATTTTCCCAAGTTGGCAAAGCAGAGATACAGAGATGGGAAGGATGGGGAGCAGGTTAGGGTTGAGAAGGATATAGAGGGAAAGAGGAAAACTGATAGGAGTCAGAAGTGCGATAGGATGATGGAAAGAGTACTTTGAACAGTTGATGAATGAGGAAAATGAGAGTAAACAAAGAGTAGAAGAGGTGAGCGCTGTATACCACAAAGTACCAAAGATTAGTAAAGGTTAAGTAAGGAAAGCACTGAAGAGAATGAAGAGTGGAAAGGCAGTTGGTCCTGATGATATATCTGCGGAGGTATAGAAGTATCTGGGAGAGGATATCTGAGGAATGGAGATAAAGTGTGATGGTGCCAATTTTTAAGAACAAGGGAGATGTGTAGGGTTGTGGCAACTACAGGGGAATAAAATTGATGTACCATACAATGAAGCTGTGGGAAGGAGTCAAAGAAACTAGGCTAAGGACAAAAGTGAGCATTTATGAGCAGCAGCATGGCTTCATGAGAAAAAGTAGTACTATAGATGCAGTATTTGCATTGAGGATGTTGATAGAGAAGTACAGGGAAAGCCAGAGGGAGCTTCATTGTGTCTTTGTAGGTCCAGAAAAAGCTTATGACAGGGTGATGGGAGAGGAACTATGGTACTTTATGAGGAAATCTGGAGAGGTAGAGAAGTATGTTAGAATGGTGCAGGACATGTATGAGAGCTGTAAGACGGTGGTGAGATGTGCTGTAGGTGTGACAGAGGAGTTCAGGGTGGAGGTGGGACTGCACCAAGGATCAGCCATGAGCCCCTTCTTGTTTGATATGGTGATGGACATGTTGACAGATGAGGTTAGACAGGAATGTCCATGGACCATGATGTTTGCAGATGACATTGTGATCTGTAGTGAGAGCAGGGAATAGATGGAAGGAAACTTGGAAAGGTGGACTGGCGACCTGTCTAGGGTGTACCCCTGCCTCTCGCCTGTGATGTGCTAGGATAGGCTCCAGCAGACCCCTGTGACCCAGAAATGGATTCAACGGGCCTAGAAAATGGATGGATGGAAACTAGGAAAGGTGGAGGTATGCTCTGCAAAGGAGAAGAATGGTGATTAGCTGCAGCAAGACAGAGTACTTGTGTGTGAATGAGAAAGACACAAGAGGAACAGTGAGGCTACAGGGAGAAGAGAAAGAAAGTGGAGGACTTTAAGTACTTAGGGTCAACAGTCCAGTGCAACAGAAAGTGTGGAAAAGAGGCGAAGAAGCATGTGCAAGCAGGTTGGAATGGGTGGAGAAAAGTGTCAGGAATGATGTGTGATAAAAGGGTGTCAGGAAGGATGAAAGAAATGGTGTACAAGACAGTGGTGAGACCAGCAATGTTGTATGTTTTGGAGGCAGTGGCACTGAAGAAGAGACAGTAGGCAAAGCTAGAGGTAGCAAAAATGAAAATATTTTCCAGAAATGGACTTATATAGGTCATTTAGACTTAGAGTCTTCCAAGGAATCAGAGGAGAAAGGAACTTTAATTCCAGCCCACACCATTCTTGAGATATGGGGCAAAATGTAAATTGTCTTATTTCTAATTATACCAAACTTGTAACTGCATTTACCAAGTATGGCTGATATATGATATGTAGTTTTGACTACCTATGTACTTTTGTGAAAAACAGTAATAATAATAATAATCATCATCATCATCGTCATCATCATCATAATAATAATCATATTCATCATCATCATGAAAGAAATGCTTACAAAAACAATAAAGGTTCCAGCAGCTTTGCAGGGTGGATCATTAATGAGGCAAACACTTTGCTTAGATGCACCTTATAAGCTTGTGATTTTTTTATCATGATTTTATTTTTCAAAGTTTTAGCACACCATAGTCATGGAAAAATAAAAGTGTGTTATCAAAATATATATAAAAATCTCATAATTTAGCCTTGAAATATGAGTTTGCATTAATCCACATTGTAAATTTATTTTGTTATATGTTCTAGAACAGCTGCAGTAATGGTTGCATCTTGCTGCAGTAGCTCTTGATCATTACCAGCTTTTTACTTATTTTTTTTTTTTTTAGATTTTTTTTTATTTTTTATTTTTTCAAAAAAGTCGCTTCACGAATATCATTGTTTTGGGGTTTTTTTTAACTTATTTTTGTATCCCAGTTTTGGTCATGTGCTGCTTAAGTGATGTCCTTTGTTACCTTTACATTTCTTACCACCTTTATGATAAGTAAAAACAACAATGAGTTGTTTACAGGCCGGAGCAGCTGATCGAGATATCAAGAAGCCAAATTATACCCAGACTGAGACCCTAAATCCCACATGAGTTGAAGAGGAGACGTCTTGAATGTAGAGAAGGAAAAAAAACAGAGACTGAGGTTTAAACCAGCGCCTCCAAATGAGATTATAAGTAACATCAGGTCTATTTCTAACCTTTATTATTTACAGAGAGAGTTCAACATTGTTATGGCAGTTTACATTCTGCCACCAGCGAGGACAGAAGCTGGGTGTGACGTCATCAGCTCTGTGTTGCTAAGATACAGACACAATATCCCAACATGTTTCTTGCTGTCACTGGTGATTTCAACTACGTCTCTCTCTTTCTGCAATATTTCTAATATTACAACAGTTTGTCAAGTGTTCCACCAGGGAAATCAAAACACTGGATTATTTTATGCAAACCTCAGAGATGCACACAGCTCATCTACACTACCTGCACTTGGCAAGGAAGATCATAATCTGGTCTTTCTCTCCTCCACCAACAAATCCATCACCCAGAGGCAACCTATGACTAAGAAGGTGGTCAATAAGAAGGTGGAAGCTGAAGAAACTCTGCAAGGGCGTTTTGAGGCCACAGACTGGGATGCACTCTGTGAGCCATATTGAATGACATGATGCCATGGCTGAGTGTGTTAATAACTATATTAAATTCTGAAAATAAGGGTACAGTAATAAGACATCAGTTTTATTGACTAATTACTTATGCTCTAATGTATAGAAATCTGGCATTTAGTGGCGTGGCAATCTAACCTGACAGAGTTAGTTTTATGAAACAATTATGCCCCTACTGTAATAAGTTATACAGTATAATTATTTGTTGGATTGAGGAAACATAGAACTTTTTTTTAAATTTACCTTTTGGATTGTGCCTTTTGTAAAAGAGAAAAACTGTAAAAATTGATAGTTGATCAAATCAGATTAAAAAACAGCTTTCAAATGCTTTGCAGATTCTGTCAATTGAATTAATTATGACAAACACGTTTTTCTATTGAGGTAAGAGTCAATCAAAAATGACACCTAAAAGCAAGTAATTTGCAGGTATGAGGCTGCTGGAAGAAAGAGAAAAGAGGAGGTTGTTGAAGGAAATGTATTCTCATAACTGCTCATAAACCTTGTAAGAGTGGAGAAAGAGGTTATTTATGTGGAATTTCATCATTGCTAACTAACTGAATTTGCTATAACCTGATGTGAAGAAATGCATTCATTTAACTATTTTGTCTCATTGTAAAATCAGATGGCAGTGATGGGCCTGATATCATCTTCTGCTTGAAGATTCAGAAGTTCTCTTTTTTCTGCAGCTCCTTTTTTTCTGTAAGTGGTTTAGAGCAAGTCAAGAAAAATGCATGTAGAATATCAGTTTTTCCTCTGTTTTGTTTTGTGTCCAGGTGACAGTGTCATCACATAAGAGTGAGCAGTTTCTTGTTTAAAGAATGGGTTGTGCATGCACAAAGTGACTGCTTGTACATGTACACCCATCATTTTTTGTCCAAGGCAGTTTCATTAGGTTTATTATTTATTTAGTTGCTTATGATTATGTTGAACCACAGTTCAAAAGAGGTGTTTGATTTTCACTAGTTTTCAGTAAATTATTATTGATTATTACTTTTGTTAGTTACAAATTATTCCAGTGACCATTAGGGGTTTTTCTTTCTTAAGTGGAAGGGAACCAAGAAGTGTATATGTGTGTATATTCACATATGTGGATTTGGACATTCTTAGCCATTTTTTCTTTGTATAGTTGTAAAGTAATCATTGTTTCATAATTTTAGAAATATCACTTTCTATTGTCACACCGTTGCATTGAATGGGAAAACCAACCAAGAGCTCTAACAGACATTTTGCATTTTTTTCAAGGTCACTGTTGTTTCTCCTACTCATTAGGATTGAGTGCAGGTGGGAATACTGATTTGATTCTTCAGTGAAACAGTTTTACAGTGAAAAGGCATTGTCATCCTAAACACTGAACCAATAAAAACCTTATGGAATATATCGAATCTTCAAGATTAACTTAAGTATATCCTACCTTGCACATAATGTTACAGTCATGATGAATCCTCCATCTCTTTCAATCTATTTAGTTCACAACCACAATACCCCACCAACACTTAGAGAAGTTACATACCTTCAGTGAACTCATTCTGAACTACAATGTTGCGCTGCATCACGGCGTCAATGAATGGACGGAGCAGATTACCCATGCTTTCAAGTGCTCCGAAATTGGGAGCTGACAGGATGAAGGTTTTATCTGTGGCAACCTCTTCCAAGTCTGCAGTAGCAGTGTCACCGATCACCACTCCAAATGTGATAACACCAGCCCTCTTAAGAACCTGGTCTTCAGCACCAGTACCATCAGTGGATGGCCCAGCACTGACAACCACCAACATCTGGGGTACGCCCTCATCTGCCCTGCCTCCAGCTGTTTCACTTAAAAGGCTTTCAGCCACTTCCGCCAAGGCAGCCCCCAGGTTGGATTCAGCACCCCCTGGGTAGGTCAGGCCTTTTACAGCTTCCAAGACCGCCGATTTGCTGTAATAGCTATTTAGATAGAACTTTATCTCTGGGTCGGTGTTGTACAGGGCCAAAGCCACCCTAATAGTGTCCCTGCCCACATCAAGGGTCTCAATGATTCTCAAAACCAAATCACGCACATAGGGGAAGTTTGTTGCTCCAACGTTCTCAGATCCATCAATTAAGAATACTAGGTCAGCTGAATCTTGTGCTTTAGGGAGAGAGAGAGAAAAAACAAAGGAAAATGGAAATTGTGAAAGCATTAATTTAGTGAAACAGAGACAAAGGCACTCAAAGAAACAGAGTTAGCATATCTTGGCATATGTGAAGTGACAGTGTGCAAAAATCAACAACAACAAAACATCATGCTGCATGTAGGTTGAACACAGGAGAGCTCTTCATATTAGTTAATGTTTTCATACAAATAGTACTTGGGTTAGATATTTATTACTTCACCAGAATGATTACTGATTCAGTGATCTAGAACAGTACACCACTGTAATGAGAGTTTTTCAAATCTTGCATACTTTTCCACATCACTGGCACAATGGACAGTAGCTATTGTTTTTTTTTTTTCATTTGTTTGTTTATTTGATTTTTGAGGAGGCAGGGATGGGGGCAAGGGGATTACAAAGCAATTGAAACTGTAGTATGAAATATACCTATAAACTGAAATTGTACCTTTTGTGAGCTCCACTGGGTTCAAGCATCCCATGCAGACTCTTGTTACAGAACTCTGATAAAGTGACCAGTCATGACCCTGTGGACCATTCTGAGTGCCTGCGTCTTTGCACTACTTGCAAACTAAGTTTATGTAATTTTGTATAAAATGAACAAAAACATGCATGTTGATGATGCTTTTGATTCATTTTAAATCAGATGTACTTCCAATGGTAATGTATTTCATCAAACACTGGATTTTATATTTCACATTAACTTTACAATAGCTTATCTTAAGTTTTGGGAACTGCACCCAAAACCATTTCTTCTCAAAGTCTTTCTGCAGGTCACAGATGATTCCAGGAAGGTTCATTACTGTTTGAAATCCAGAATATTGCACATATGTAACACATATACACATTTGGACCAATGGAGACAAAAAAAAAAATACAAGTGCAGGACACATAAGCAATGGTGCTTGGTTAGATAATGTTAAAAGCTCATTTGAATGCCAACTATTACAAGGGTGAAGCATTCTGGAAGAGGTATTTTCCATTTTTTAAATTTGAGGTATCATTACACAGATTCTGACTATTCGTTCATTGTGTAAAAATTGTGAATTGAGTTAGGAAGGAAACTGCTGCTGTGTCAACAAAGAACTGGGATAGTATGTACCTGACTCACTATCACTAATTAAGAGCCTCACTTAAAATGGAATAGGAATGTCAATCACATGCTTTTTTAATTTTTTTTATTTTAGAAGCATTCGGGGCTTATTATTATGTGATAAGAGGAAACAAGTGATGTTATTTTTGCAGGTGAAAGTTAAAAGGGTATAGAGAATAAAACAAAAATTGCTTGTGTTAATGATAAAATCCAGACACAATTGCATTTGCAGCAGCATCTTCCTGCACATGAACTTACATTAGTATAGTAGTGACACTGGTTCTATTTCATTACCTGTACCTCCTCCAGACACTGGGGCCTCATTTGCCACAGAAGTCCTCCCTGACTGGGCCACTGCACCGCAAAGATGCACTACTAAATCTTGGATTATTTCCCCCAACTTTAGAAAAGAGTCTACATTGAATACATGAGTGTCGTAAGGCTGGCTAGCCATCTCCCTGAGCTCGGAGTCCACTGCATCCTGAACCCCAACTGCAAACATCTCCACGCCTGCCATCTGCAGCATCTGAGCTGGCTCTGTCACGTCATCCTGAGAGTGCCCATCCGTTAGCACCACCACCACTTGGGACACACCGTCAGCGCCACGACTGCCAGAAGCAGTGGTGAAATGTGTACGCATAAGGAATTCCAGGCCCAGGCCAGTGCGGGTCCCCCCACCGCGATAAGACATAGTCTTGATTTGGGCCAGGGTTTCCTGTGATCCAGGGTAGCTGTTGAGCTGGAACTCAGTTTGGGGCCTGCTACTGTACTGCACCAGAGCAAATTTAAAACTCTCTCCTCCAACCTGGTGTAGGGATTGTATCAAGCTGTAAAGAAACTGTCTGACATGTTCAAAGTTCTCCTTTCCCATACTCCAGGATGAATCCACTAGAAAGTATATATCGGCTGGCAAACCTTGTGCACAGTCTTCAGAAGAGGGTGTTTGGAAGACAGAAGTGAACACCAGTGAAAACATACTTGGTATATGGCATCAAAATAGCTTTTCCAAATGTTTTTCAAAATATATCTGTACTGTTTTCACAGTTTTAGGTTTGACCACATCAGCTTTGCTTATAAAAGCAGGTCTTTTTTTTAACCCAAAATTGCAATACAATTATTTGGTCACGTAGGAAATATAGATGTCATACTTTTTTAAAGAGCTATTATGGTGTAAAAAGGAAAAGAAAAAGTGTTCAGCAACAAATCCCATGAAAAACGTATGTATTTTCCAAAGGCTGGGGGTTCTTAGAAGATTAAAACCATTTCATTTGTATATACAAATGTAGATTATACTGTATTTGTGTATTTTAAAACTTACAACTTGATTTTTCCCCTCTATCCCATAAATAAACCATTATAACTTCTCAAGTTCCAGTACTTCATTTCTGATGGACAAATCCTAGGCTACAAATCACAGATCAAAAAAGTGTTTTTGCTTCTGTTGCTTTAGTTCAGTATTGCTGCAAGTCAGTATTTGAATTCTACTAATTCAAGTTTAACATCTGTAGAACATCCTCTCCTAAATACCACTGTGAAATGTTGAACAAAAGTGATCTATAGGGATCTGCAGAAAACACTGATTTTCAAACATAAGAGACTTTTTGACCATGGTCCCATTCGCAGGAGCATTCACTTATCAATCAATGGCAGATTCCCACTATACCCATGAGTTAACATTACAAGTTCTGGGGATAAACCCCAGAATTTCCTAAGACCCCCTGTTAAACTGTCCAACTTTGCAGAAGAACTGAAAACATTTACAGGGTGGTTCAAAATATGATTTTGTACTCCATAGCGAGATTTCAAATTAGTGAGAACAGTACAGTGGTTGAATTTTATAGAACCACATTCAGTAAAATCATATAAAGTACAAAATTTATGTAAAATAAAGGGCAGTCATTTTCTCCGGGCACTCCGGTTTCCTCCCACAGTCCAAAAACATGTATGTGAGGTTGATTGGGAACTCTAAAATTGCCCATAGGTCTGAGTGTGTGTGTGAATGGTTGTTTGTCTTTGAATGTGATGCAATGGACTGGCGACCTGTCCAGGGTGTATCCCTGCCTCTCACCTTTGATGGGCTGGGATAGGCTCCAGCAGATCCCCATGACCCAGAAATGAAACAATGGGTCAAGAAAATGGATGGATGGATAAAGGGCACTCTTGATTGGCAGTTGACTCAGCAATGGCTGCTGTCATCACTTTTGTTGCTTAATACGTAGCACTGTAATAACTTGTGAGCATATCGCTTTTGAGTTCTGAATAAAGACCTAACAGCACAGCCATCCATATTTAAAATAGAATACAGTTTATTGTGTTGTTAATTTTACTAACAGACTGCTGTGACTGAAAGGTGGCCTGGTGTGCTTTGAAAAAAATCAGAGGATACATAGCTCAGACTAGGCAGCTTGTTCTAACCAAGCATTGGCTAAATGCAGTAGGTCAGTTCTGATTTGACCCCTAAAGTGATATTTGAAACAAGAGGTCCTGTTGCAGATGTTCACTAGTAGCTCCATAGCTCCTTGCATGGATTGGCTGAAGCATCATTTCAAGACACCTTCAATTAGACATCTGCTGAATCAGTCAGGCACAGATGTGAGAAGGCTTGCCAAAGACATGACAAACCCAACTTGCAGCAGGTCAAGTGACTAGATGACCACAGGTCCCAGCAGAACTATGGCAGACCTTATTTTAGTTCTGGCAGCATTTATTTCAGATGTTATTTGGGTAACAACACTTTAAATAAGGACATCTGGACAGATTTGATAAGAACTTCTGTAAAAGGATATATGATAATTAGCATCATAGGTTAGCATAAGCTAAGTAAGCCAAGCTAAATTGGCTAACTGTAACTGACATAACGTGAGTGTGTTCCCATTGTTGTTTGAGGCCTGTTTGTGGGCCATCTGCAATATGGCATTGAGCAGTACAATGATAAAGATGGTTCAAAAGCACTCTTCAAAAAAACATATGGGTGATGTCACAAGTGGTTTGTTAAGTTTCTAAACTGTCTAAAACTAGCATGTAGCTAGTTTTAGTCTATGTTAATTGAAGGTCTATTAACTAGTTGCAGTTTAACCGAGCAACACTGTGATGGCCATCGCAGCTAATGTCACTAGGTGCTTGTTTTCCAAAGAAGGTTCAAAAAACTCTGAGTCAAGAAAACTAATTTAGAGTCCACAAATTCTGAGTTAAGAAACTAAGTTTTCGGTTTCAGGAAATTTGTTTAGAGTTTGTTCAGTCAACTCTAAGTATGGTGACTCTGAGTTACAGTAACTATAAAAAGTCATTATCAATGAAACTCTGATACCATGAGTCACCATAGACACATATAGTGGGTGGACATGATCTTCCTATTTTAGTTCATATAATAAATATAAGCACATATTTTTAAAAAAGTGGAACATGACTGTTGCTGTCACAGCAATGAGGTTGTCTGGTCTCGGGTTTTTGTCTAGTGTGCATTTCCTGTTTTATTTTGAAATCCTAACTCTCCTCTCGTTT
>JAOWBL010069447.1:2481-20052 GCA_028564865.1 Zenarchopterus dispar
ATCTGTCCTAAACCCTTTAATATCTGTCCTGAACCTGTTAACATCTGCACTGAACCTTCTAACATCTGTCTTGAACCCGTTAACATCTGCACTGAACCTTCTAACATCTGTCTTGAACCTGCTAACATCTGCTTGTCACTTCTAGTTAGGACTGTGGTCTGGCTGAGACCCTGAACCAGGATATAAGTGAGCCAGGTTCTAACATGTCCTGTGAACCTGTTCTGAGGAGGATACGTCCATAAGGCTGACCATGGATCTGCAGGACTCCATGCTGAAGCCGTCGGTCTGGAGGTCTCTATCTGTAAAAACAACAACCATGTGAAGCTCAGTGATCCTGAAATCTGCCAAACATGTCAGTGTGAGAACCTGAGGAGCAGTTTGAGCCCACGCTGACTGATGGATAGAAGGAAGGACGAATGAAGCAAGTGAGGGATGGAGGGATTGACGGACAGATGTATGAGAACTGCACATTTACTACTTTTGTGTTATTTCACCTCCAAACATCTCAGAATCACCGCATGTGCTCCCTCCTCGGCTGGATTCTTGAGATGACAAGTTTACCTGAAGGTTTCAACATCACGTGAGAATCATGGGTAATCAGATAGTTTAAGGACGCATTTCCCTTTAGGTCTTGTCAAGTTATTCAAACAAAAGGAAAAATGAGTTTTTCTACATCTAAACTGAACTTCTCACCCTCTGAAACCCGCTAAGCTTTCCACCTACCGCCTCCACTCGTTAACGTCGATGTGCGTGTCAAAGCTGATGGTGGCCTTTTATTTTGAAAATCCTGTGGTTTCTCTATGACCTTCTTTGGTCTGACTTTCTGCCAACTCCATCTGCTGCATAGACATGAACTTGGATCGCATTATGAATGTACCGACTTGAGGCTACCTCTGGGATCCTTCTGAACCACTCAGCAGCGGCCTCTGGTGCTACCACAGAACAACCGTGATTGACACCGACTGGAGCGGCTCTGACGTACTGTGGTGGTTCTGAGCCCGGTAGGACACTGGGGTCAGACTCACGTTTGGACACAACTCTGTTGAGGATGGTCCGAAGCTCCCGCACTGAGATCTCCATGTCCTGAAGAGAGAAAACACCCCCATTAGCTCCAGGGTCACACGGAGAGTGGTTTCAACCGTTTCAGGTGGACCAGAGGTGAGTGTAAACCGTGACCGAACTCACGTCTCCGGACAGCTGGGCGAACATGGACCTGAAGGAGTCGTCGATGTCGCTCTCTGATATTTCCTCCTGCAGAGAGGAAGAAGAGCAACAAGGTTGTCATGAGACAAACATACAAAGCATCTTTACATCTGACCTTGAAGACACTTTTAAACAAGATGAAATGGTCTTCAGACCTCTACATCGACGTTTGCGACCACGTTGTCGTCCATGTCCCTGTGGAGAGTCACTCGTCATTTTACTTTGAAAGGACTGGATCACAGAATAAAGCTTTCTGTTGGTTTCAGACTCACTCGGTCTCACTCTGCTTCTCAGTGAAGACCCTCAGGACAAAATCTGCCTCCCTCGAGGGTTCAAAGGTGGACGGGACGATCAGGTACTCGCCCGGCGGGAGGCGGAGCCTGGCGCTCACCTCCCGCAGGTTGATGAAGGTCTCCGAGCGAGCGCAGGAGGAGTGACGCAGAAAGAAGTCCTTCTTCATGTGGATGCTGGAAGCCCCTCGGTACTGCCGGGCAGAGGGACGGACGTACGGGCCCCAGCGTCAATCACCACAAAGATACAGAAAACTACAGCAGTTTGGTGGAAGAACTCACCTCCTCAGGTATCTGCCAATGACACACAACACCGAGGAGAAGCTGTTACATGAGCAATGACGGGTTCCACTGGGACAGGACCAGAACCAGGACCAGGTGGTGGTTAAGGCTTCATTGGAAGATTACAGTGTTGCGCAATCAGGTGCAATTGTAAGTACTTCACTTTTAACCCTTTCTCTTTTTTTCCCGCAAAACCCCCCCCCCCAAAACTTTGTTTCTTGATTTTTTTCTAAAACTTTTCATCATTCTATTGTAGATCTGCTGGTGTGTTTGGGATCATTTCCTGTCATGTGACCCAGTTTCAGCCAATCTTCATCTGCCAGACAGGTGTCCTCAAATATGTCTCTAGAAGAATCTGGTTGACAGAGGAGTTCATAGTCCACTTGATGACTGACAAGTATCCAGGTCCAGACCATCATCCCTTCACCACCGTGCTTAACAGTGGGTCTTTCTCAGGTGTTTCTCCTGATTTTCTTCAAACATGGTTCTGGACATGAAGACCAAACATCTTCACCTTGGTCTCATCTGTCCAAAGGACAGATGTCTGCTGATTTGTTCAGATGCAGTTTTCAGAACTTGAGTTCTGCTTCGATGTTCTTTTTAGACAGAAATGGGTTTAACCTTTAACTAAAATCTGCTATCATCAGGTGATTTTACCCACAAAAACAGTATTAAAGAAGGGGATACTAGCTTTGTCTATGACTGTGTGTGGTTGCCACGCTGCTTTGGATGGTTACTATGGTGACTTTGGTCTAATGGATGTCAGTAGAGGGAACTGAACTGATGTGGTTTCTGGTGGTTGTTCTGGAGAAGAGTTGCTGTAGCAGCTGTGTGTGACATCTGACCTCGTAGATGGCGAATCCAATGGTGTGCATGTCCTGGCCTTGGCGGCGGTAGCGGCGGCGGTCCTTCTGCATCAAAGCCACCAGGAAACTGCAGGAGGCCTCGTCATCCTCGGGGTCGTCATCTTCCTCCAGCAGAGAGATCTTGTACTGAGGGTTGATCCAGAACGTGTCTGCAGGGAGGCATCATGGGAAATGGAGTCATTAGAAACAAGCTGGCTCAGCAGCATTCAGGTAACCATGTGACCTGTTGACCTATGAAGGCGCTGAGCCGGCTGCACCGAGAGACTTTATCTCAATTTTAAGGACTTTTTGAACACATTTAGCTTGATTTTTAACAAATATAGTGAAATAAGGAGTGCAGGTATGTACAGAGACCCGAACCGTGGGCGGGTCTCTGTACATACCTGCACTCCAGGTGAGCAACAGAACTCCCATCATCTTATTGACATGTTATCAATGTGTTGTCATGGTAACGAAGCAGCTGAAGCTACATTTGACTTCAGGTCATAAATTTTCCTGTCTCATCACGAAACTGGTGTCTCTGGTTTGATGTGGACTTGGTCCAACAGAACCGACAGAAAGACACGCCAGTCTGAGAGGATGAACTTCTGAGCACCAAGGTCTTCTGAGGAGTTGAACAATATCAAATAAAGATGTCTAAACAGATATCGAAACAGAATTCAGATTTCAGGATGAGTTTCTAGTCAATAAGTTAAACGGTATATCCTGCTGCAAATGTCTGATGGCA
Source organism: Zenarchopterus dispar (assembly GCA_028564865.1). Lineage (NCBI taxonomy): Eukaryota > Metazoa > Chordata > Actinopteri > Beloniformes > Zenarchopteridae > Zenarchopterus > Zenarchopterus dispar. The sequence goes on from JAOWBL010069447.1 coordinate 5,850, forward strand.
GATCTGCAGATATTTCAGCTGAAGGAGCAACGTTAACCTTAACTGACATAAAGTAGGCGTGTTTCTGCTGATTTCTTGAGAAACATGGCTGCACCCCATATGAGGAAAGATGTATGAAGAAAATGGCCTTTTTTCTTCATACAGGGTGACCAGTAGGTTGCGTGGCTGATGATCGGTCCGCTGTTTTTTCAGTCTGTGAGCATAGCTCACGACTTTAACTGTTCAGTTGTATTGACTTCTGAGCTGTGAATAAAGATGTAACAGATGTTTTCAAGAGTATAAGTTTTGCTGTGATGTTAATTTTACTAAACAGATCACCGTGACTGGTCATGACTGGGTCTGGACCAGTCATCGATGAGCAGCAGCCTGTGCCAGCTGAGCGTTGTCTAAGTGATCTTAATCTCCTGAAGCTTCACGCTCCTCTAGGTGACTGACCAACGTTGACCTCCACGGAGACCTGACCGTGACAAAACTGCATCATTTGGTGCCAGACTTCTGCCCTCCTTGCTTTAAATATGACCCCACTGGATTCAGAAGTTATTTCAGTCATCATAAACGAAAATGTTTGGACAGATATGATCAGAATGAGTGGAAGGTAACAATGGTTAACATCGTAGATCAGGTGACACATGATCACATCTGTTTCTGCCCCACCCCCCCCGGTCCTCACTGGGATGGTTCCTGCAGCCCCCAGCGGTGCTGCCCTTCCTCCAGCTGCCCTCGAACATGGCGGTGGTCCAGAAGCTGGTGGAATCCTGACTCAGAGCGTCCGGGGTCAGATTGCAGATCTCCAGCCGCGAGAACTGACGCAGAAACTCCTGGAAAGACATCCTGACAAATGCAAACACATCTTACTGGTCTCTGCGGGTCCAGGACTGTCAGCTTCCTGCCCAGCACAAACCTACCAGAACTCTCCATCCTCCATCTTACACAGCATCTCGTCCTTCTCTGCAGAATCGATGTTGTTCCACTCTGAAGAGCTGGAACACAAAGAATCATCTGAGTGTTCAAAACATTCACCACTGTCCACCAGCTGCTTTATTATGCAACACTGACCTATCACTCCAGGCTCCAGTCCACTCCACCTGACCCCAGGGGTTCCTGATCCGGATCAGACGCTCCTTCCGGCCACGATACTCCACCTGTAGGACAAACATCCACAGAGTGGTTCTGTGTGAGTGTGTCTGGTTCTGCTGAGCTGATTATTTCCAGCAGGAACTGGTTACCACCACTGCAGCAGATCAGTAATTAGTGCCCCCCTGCTGGACCCGGAGCAGATTCACAGCTCCTCCATAGGAGGTGACTCTTCTGGTTAGAGAGCCTCCTGGACACCTGCCTGTGGAGGTGTTTTGGAAATATCCAACTGGGAGGAGACTCTGAGGACACACTGGAGAGATCATATCTCTCAGCTGGTCTGGAAACACCTCAGTATTTTCCTCAGAACAACTGGAGGGGGTGGACCTTCTGGATGGATGGATGGATGGATGGATGGATGGATGGATCTACTACCAGGCAGAACCTTTTTTTTATAGGAAGCACAGTTTCAGATTGATCTTAATCTTGACAGATGGGATATTTAAGTGGTTTGTGGCTCAAAGTGACTGCAGCAGATTCATGTTCTTTCTACAGACACAACCTGCAGCAGCTTTGTGTTTGGAAGCCTGAGATGTTCACTTTTGAGATCTCCAATTACAGACTGCACCATCAATTAACATGTAGCGAATTTACATGTACCTGGAGTTTATCAAGGTACTAGCTAAACCAGAATATTTCCAGTTTAACCAGTGGCTGACATCCAATTTATATATGACTGAAAAGATCTGGATTCAGAATTCAGCTGTCATTAAACCCCGCCCCTTATTTACTGCTGCTAACTAATAATTTATCACAGTTGTTTTCAGTTTTAAAATGGTGTCTGTCTGTAAAAACTTTGTTCCACGAAGATTTAGACTAATTTTAGACAAAAAAGGAACATGGAGGAACATTCAAATGGACTTAAATATGTCCTGAAGGGATACGTGGAAAATCTAAAATGGATCTGGTTGGGAATAAGGATAAATTGGAGGTGAGGGTTTCTAGAAGCTTCATTTGACTTACAGATGACATCATCCAGGATCAACACTGTTCATGCACCGCAGGGGAAAATTAAATTCCATCCATTTTCTTGACCCACTTACTCCAATACAGGACACAGACCCATCTACTGGAGTCTATCCCAGCTTGTACACCTGGCCAGCTTACTAGTCCATCACCGAGCCACACATACACACACAAGCATACCTGCGGGCAATTTAGAATTGTCAATCAACCTGTCGGAGAAAGCCAGAGTACCTGGAGACAACCTTCACAAGCATGAGGAGAACATGCAAAACACCAGGCCTGGGAGTCAGAGGACACAGTCCTCGTGCCAGCCCTGGATCGACTCCCAGCCTGTGGTTGTTTGCAGCGTGTCCTCCTCTTCTGTCTCCCACCATTTCCTGTCATTCCACTTGAAACAAAAGCTAACGTAAAGCTATCCCCTGAAAGGAAAAGCTCAAAGAAGTTGCTGTGATTTCTGAGGTCAGCAGCATCCACCAGGTGGGGCCAAAGCAGCACAAACTTACAGTGACCCGCCCACGGGAGAAAAGGGGGCACGTCCAGCCCTGCAAGCCAGAGTGTATGCTTGGAGAACAGGTTAACTGACAACCTGGAGCCTGGAAAGAGCAACAGAACCATACTCTCAACTTGTAAAGGTTCAAAATTGTATTAAACTGTCATATATTCAGTTTTCAGGACATCTGTCAGTTTAAGAGGTGCGTGATTGATTTAACAGAAAATAAAAGCTTTTGAGTGTCCAGAAATTTTTGATTAAAAATGAATTACTGCTTCTGCAATCATCACTTCCATCAGCTGATTGGTCCCGCCAACGTGTCTATCCTCAGTAGGTTCGGCCCCACCGTTTCAAGCATAGTTTATGCTTCAGTTTCGTATGTTTGTACAGCTGTCCGTTCCAAATGTTGTTTCTGACACTACTCTATATACCTCTGTGCATCACCTGTATTTGTGTGGCTGCTAAGCAACACGTCCACCAGGAGGGAACTGAAACAGCAGTGCAAGCAGACCACTAAACTAAATGATGTCCACTCACAGACACCTGGTCAGTACACCTGGTGTATCTAATAAAGTAGTAAGTGTATAAGCGGAGAGTTTGTTACTTTAATTTTAGCCATGTCTAAGACAGTGACAACAAATGTCATTTTCGATATCTTTTTATTTTGTTATGTTGAAATGACTCAATACAACCCCATGAGTCCTGGTGGTATTCCTCCACATTCATAAGGACCCAGATGATACGTTACAAGAAACATCCTCCAACTGTCACTGTCGCCGTGGCAACATGACTAGGAGTAACACGTTATGTAACTAACAACAGCAGAGTCAGCTGAGCAGTGGGATGAGGACTAACAGGATGCTGACTGGAGCACACAGGAAGTAGAGGACTTAGACTGCAGGTTCTAACAGACCCAGAGAGTTTCAGTCATGATGAAGGTAAAACTACTGCTGTTGGTTCTGATCAATATAATTATAGATTGGGCCACAGGTGGCCCATCTACAGAGGACACAGTCCTTGTGTAGCCGGCCTGTGTTTGACTTCCAGCACGTGACCTTCCCGTGACTCCTTGTCCTCGTTCCCTTGTTGCTGAGTGATTACTCAGCACTCAGCTGTCACTGAAGCTCCTCCTCCAGATGAAAGCTTCATGGTTCTTTCATCTGACTGTCCAACAAGACTGAAACACCTGAGCTCACCTGTCTGAGAGCGGTCACAGAGTAGGCGTGGCCTTTCACCAGCTTCTTGAAGGTGATGGCCTCCATGTCGAAGGCGCTGGTGATCTGAGGACAGAAACGGCTTCATTATTGTTGCTGTCATCATAAAATACAAAGATCCTCAGATTCTAAAAAACATTTGGACTGTAAACAGTCATTTCTAAGGAAAACTGAGGTTGTGTTGTTGTTCTCATGGGACTGGAACCCTGACTGACATCTATGGAGCATCCCAGCAGAGAGCCACGCTCCAGAGCTTTGATGATGATTCTGTGAAGATCTCTGGGAGCTTTCTTCAGCTCGTACATCTCCGACACGCCTCCTGTGAAGTCCTCGAAGCCTTCGGTGGTGCTGCCCCCAGACAATGCCTCATAGGATCCGTTCAACCTCAGAACACACAGACACACTGTGACAGCAGTGAACGTGATAAAATAACCAGGAAAGATCTGAGAAACATGTCAGGAGAAACAGAAACAGACAAGGTTCAGCTGGTGTTTAACCATCACTACATTTCATTACATACAGCTGACCAGGTGCTCAGGGTTACACGAACCACATTAGCTGGTTTAAGTCAGGTTTATCTGATAGGTTAGTCAATTAGAAAGAGTCTTCTCAGAGAAAGACCTCAGAGTTTCAGATCATCCCAGGAGAGCTCTGGTCTCTCAGACAGCTGGTTCCTGGAGTCTCCAACAGTAGAGCCCTCAGCTGTCAGGCTCATGAACTTTGTGTTTCTCTCTTGTGCTTCATAGACAGATATTCCTGGACTAATCTCTCTGTGGTTGTTGGTCTCTCTTTCCCGCCATGTCAGACCTCCCACTGGTCCAGGCAGATGTCTCCCTCCCTGGTTTTGGTTCTGATGGAGGTTTCTTTTTGTTAGAAGGAACTTCTTCCTCTCATCTGTCGCCTTGTACTTAATCAGTTTGGACGATTGAATTCAAATTCCTCATGTACACTTGTTTTTATGGGCTGGTCTTGTTTGACTTCTAAACTTGGACTCAACTGCAATAAATTTGATTATAAACTCAACACAATGGATTGGACTGGACTGTGTTTACGTATCTGTGAAAAGTTGTTCAAAAGGAGTTTTGTTGTGAAATGGATTCTCAGAGAGGTGGTGTAGGAGGTATAGATGCCCAGCCAGCATGTGAATGTGGCCTCATCTGGGTTGAAAAATGGGCTTCTAAATGACATGGGTCCCTTATTCTGTCAGTATTATGTAAATAGGAAGTCTCTGTGGGTCAAATATAGTGGAGTGGGAATGGGCCAAGAAAGGCTCCTATGCAATTTCAGGAACATATGCTTCAGCTGGGCCCACCATGTTCATATGAACCCAGGAAAGAACAATCTATGAACCTAAAGACAAACCCAGCTAGGACCATTTTTATGCTCATTTGTGGATCATATGGGGTCACCTTGAAATGCTGTGTGAGTGGGTACTGGTGAGTGTAGGTTCAAGGTTTTGTTATTGATCCCAAAAGACAATTAACTTTAAAGCAAACAGTACACACATGCATTAATAAACAATGTAAACAAACAAGTGTAACGATAATTATGAAATAAAAGTAACTTTTTAAAAGCATTATTCAGTGGGCTGAATGTAGACTACTGAAATCCCTCCATAAAGGAAGTCTGGGATCAGCCAGTACGGCCTCAGAGTTCTTCAAAAGTCTCCCTTTGTGCAGTTCATGACGGTCAACAGAAGCTATTTCAGCAATTTAGCTGCAAATCTTAACAATGCCCTGACAATTTTTCATTTTAGCAGAAAGTGACCCATGTCAGCATATTTAAAAAAAGAGTAAGAACAGATTCAATTAAAAAAAAAAAAACATTTTCATAAAAGTGCTGTTGACACTAAAACTGCAGTTTACAATAGAACTGGTTGGTGTAGGTTGGTGTAGTTGGGTGTAGGTGAGGGTTGACAGGTATAGCCGGGTGTAGGTAGTGTAGGTAGTGTAGGTGGGTGTAGGTGGTCTTACTTGGCGTAGGCCTTCTCCAGCAGCGCGCTCCAGAACTCGCTGCCTTCAGCGGAGTGGACGAACAGCAGTTCTCCGTCTTTGACGGGCAGCCGGTCATCGATCACGATGTCCACCCACTCACCAAACTGCCAGAACTGCAGACAGACGGACAGACAGATGAATACAGGTCTACACATGATTTAAGTCGCTGGTCTCGTTGCTGATGATCCCTTTAAGATAATCAGCTCCAACGTCTACCAACTTCAAATTAGAGCTCACTCACAAATGATTCCCATTCTAACCCTCTGTTATTGTGTAGGATAGTGGGTGTGGCCTGTAGACAGGTGATATCTCACCTGGAAGTGGAAGATTCCAGCGTACTGGTGCCTGAAGCTCTGGCCATGAGGAACCACGCGGTGCAGCAGCCGTTCGTTCAGAGTCAAAGAGCCGATCGCAGCGAGCAGCCAGCAATCTCCTGGAAAATCAGAGTCATTCTGACACCTCCTAACTGTCACCTGTCACCTGACAACCTCCAATTAAACCGTTAAACAATTTAGAACCTGACCACTAGGGTCCGAATCCAGACCTGCAGTTCCTTTACTGACCACTAGAGTATAGATCAGAGCAGCTATAGTATGTTCATCCTGGTTGAAGGCTGCTAACTAGAGACACCAGCTTGACTGCCTCTAGATCCTCATCTTCACCACCCTGGCAGCAGGACCCTCTGGTCCTTCACTTTGATCATTCCAGGACTCCTCCAAGTAGACTAACCGCATCACTAGTCAACGTTGCTCAGCCACCTGGGCCACTAGGTTTGGTTGACCCATGGCAGAGGATGAACAGTTAGTTAGCATCGTAGGTTAGTGTGAGCTAAAGCTAAGGTTGCTGATAACTGCACTGAGGTGGGCATGTCCCTACCAGTGTCCAGACCTGCTTTCTCCACCAGCTTAATCATTTTTGGAGTCAGGAGTCTTCTCCTGCCAATATGGCATCCAGGAACCTGTGAGTGCCATCACAGAGGTGTGTGTCCAGCTCTGTGAACAGTTGTGGTAGTTCTTCTCCTGATGGTCACACTAGTCTAGTGCTCCTGCATCAGTGCTGGCCTGGTGCTCATCATCCTGTTCTTCTCCACACATCAGTAACATGGTGCTAAGATCTTCTCCAGGTTGTAAATGTGTTGTTATCTCGGGGTGATCAGCTTTCTGTCAGCGCTCCTCTCAGGTTGATGAGCTCCTGTTCCAGTAAATGTTTGTGCTGCTGACTGAACATCAGCTGACTCCATTAGCCTGCTGCTCTGTGGGGACACCTTAATACTAAGCTAAAAGCTAACGGCATCAACAACAACATCAGCTGATGTTTCCTGTTAATGGAGGACGTCCATTCAGAGGTCAATTAGCCGTTCAATATGAGTTAAAGCGATGCTCTCAGGTGCTTTTCTGTCTTCTTCTAAGAGGAAAGCTGTAGATGGGAGCTGGAGACAAACTTCTTCTCAAACATGGATGTTAGTTCGAGGAGTTCAAAGTTCTGATCCAGTACTCCGTGGTAGCTGTTCGTGGTAGCTCATTCTCAGTTACTCTGACTCTGGAGACCGAAGCTGAGAGGACAGAGTGATGACATCATAACTCAGCTGACAGACTAGACATGTTCAAAAACGTTGAAGTCAATGTAGAACAATCTGAACACTAGTAGGACTCAGAATGGACTGGGGATACGTATTTTTATCTGCACATGGAAATGTACAAGTCACAACAGGTAAACAAGAAGGTTCTGGAGTTTACTTAGAAGTTTACTTCAAATTTTAGTTTGTATCTCCTATTTGGTGGTGGAATAAACTTCATTTGAGGACCTGGTCCACCAACTTCTGTTTCTGGTTGGACTTTCCAAACACCTGCTGACCAACTGCATAAGCACATCATCTGAACTCAGCAGTCCAGGTAATGAGCTTGGTCCAGCAGGTAAGTCTGGGCCATGGGAGGAACTTTAGGTTCCTGAGGAGGATGAAGGCGATGAAGATGAGGATTGTTTCATTTTCTGCAGGAAGCTCAGGATGAACAGAAAAACTCACCTGCAGCTTTCTAAGAAACACAAACAGGAGATGACACATTGATCCCAGCACGCACAGGCACACAAACATGCGCGTGCGCACACACACACACTTGTCAAATACCAAGTCAACGTCCTGTTGTGTTTGTTAGAAAGCTGCAGGTGAGTTTGTTTGTTCTTCTTGGACAGGTGTGGAAGGTGCCAGGCCCCTCCTCTTCCTCCGGTTCTCCCAGTTCTCCCAGTTCTCCTGGTTCACAGAAAAGGTCGTGTGTTTCTGGGGTGTGATCACAGGTGAGCAGCTCTGCTCATGTTGGTCTTTTTCTCTGAGTCTGAACCACATTTCTGCTCTTGGACATGTTTGTTCTAAAATGGGTTTATTTCAGTAACGAGCAGGTGAAGGTGAATAAATCTGTATCTAAATAAAGGAAACATGAAATTCCACCAGGAGTGAAACATTAAGTATACATATTATTATATTCATGTAATGAAGCCATAAAATCCAAGTCCCCTCTGCCTTTAACCAGTCAGAACCAGAGCCAGATCTTCTCACCATCTAAACTGCTTCTGATGTGTCTCAGACTTGTGGGTTCATGCTTCCACTTTTCCACTTTTTCTTTGGAATCTGATTCCTGATGGTGAGACTGGATTCGGAGCTGGACTGTAGCTGAGCCAAGCTAACAGAAGATTACTGTGTCGTTACAAATGTCGGCTTTTGGCGTGATAACCGAAGCAGGGACTACAGGCCTCTGGGTTACCACCACATGTCAATCAAAGTTAACTTTACTCCCAGCTCCTTCAGGTAAATCTAATATCTGCAGAACTGCCGTCAGATGTTTACAGTGGGATATGCTGTTAAACATGTTGACTCAACAGTTACATTAAATATGACCGTAATGTTTAGTTGACACTGGGTTGATACAAACGGCTGGTTGCTTCACTAAGATGACGATCACAGATGAGGAATTGATAATGGCTATACATTGGCTGAGCCGGCTGTCAATCAATCATATTAGAAACATTTAATACCTTATATAAACCTTATATAAAGATTTAATACCCTTATATAAACCTGGCATGATACAAAAGAATTCACCCCCTCAGAATTGTCATGAGTGTGAAATCAAACGATTGAGACCAAAACAGTTTTTTGAACCAGACAGTATATTTCTGCTCTAAAGTTGGATGTTTTAATATGGAGGTTAATGGAGATTAACTCACTTTGGAGCCTCTAGTGGTCAGTCGAGGAACTGGAATAAATCTTAGTTCCTTATGAGACTCCACCTGGAAGTGAGATGGGTGGTGCTTGCACCTGAGATGACTGAGGGGTCAGGTGGTTTATGATAAGCCACATGGCTTCTGGGCCAACTCACCCAGCGCTCCCTGACAGATATCGGTCCTGGTGGCCCCGCCCACAATGAACTGAGGGTCTGGTGTCAGCTCCTGAAACAGCCAATCAGAGACAAGTGTAAGTCAGTCAGCAACATACATAATCTAAAGGTACTGATGATGTGTAAGAGTCCTGGTTCTGGTCTGATTCTGGGGCTCACCGTGGGCCTCTTCCACTCCACCCCTCTGGTTTTGGATGAGAGCGGCCCGAGCTCCTTGAAACCCAGTGAGGCAGATTCTGCAGGAAATGCTGGGTCCTGGAACAGGGTTCTGTTCAGGAGACACTCCTCCTTCAGGGCCTGGTAGTCCTGGTTCAGGTAGCGTACAGCCTGTTGGACCGAGCCCAGACCTCCAGCTCGGTCCCGCTCCCTCTGGATCCGCTCTGACAGCCCACCAGACATTGTGACCTGAAACCTACCAGAGAGACAGTCAGGGACATATCAAGATGTCCTGGAAGAACCAGAACCACAATCAAGCAAAACATGTGAACATTTGTCTAGAATGGTGCCATCCTGGTGGCAGTAGCTCAGGTCATGTGGTATCGTCATCACCACTATCATCACCATCATCGTCATCGTCATCACCACCATCATCACCATCATTTTCATCATCATCACCATGACCAACATAATCATCATCATCACCATCATCTTCATCTTCATCATCCATCAGCTGCACTACAACAATAACAGTTTTTGTCTTACAGCGGGGAACTTCAGATTGACACAAGAGCGTTAAAGTTTAGTCAGAGAATAAGAAACAGCATCTAAAAATGTATAAGTAATAGGCATGTTCGACTTTATTTTCAGTCCACCATCTCAGAGCAACATGTGAGATGTTCAGCAGACTAAAACATTTTTAAAATGACTCAGAAATACGAGTGACCAACTTGAAAATGAATAAATGGCGACAGAACCGCTGCTGTAGTGAATTCCTGTGACAGAGCAACAAATGGCTCTTTCTTTGAAAACTGCTGACTCAGCCCTGGCACCAAAGACTGGAATGTGACTGGTTCTGTTCCAGTACACAAACCAGTAGAATCACTGGCTGATGACTTTACTGATCTACTTTTCAAAGAGAAGAGCTGAACTGTCAACTGATTTCAACCTGGTGGCGAGATGAATCAGATGGCAGGGGAAGATGACGGACGGACTCGGCTGGCCCAAACGTATGGTGAAAGGTTGCTGGGAATGTCTGGAACTTCCACCTCCGGCTGAGCTTCAACCACATCCCGAGGGTGGTGGGGGTGTAAATGAGTCCAAAAGAGCCATGCTGGTGGCCCCACTCTTGGGGTGGAAGACTGAAGCCCCCAAGGTCGTCAGTACCTGTTGCAGCTGTAATCCTCAGCCCGGGTGGCGGACATCCCAGGTGAGGGAGGCTGTCAAACTGAAGAAGGAGTCCTAGTAAGTCTGACAGGCTTATTAAGGTAAGCCTGTCAGACATAGGATGGGTACCAGCACACCAAGCAGGCTGCAGCCTCGGCTTTTACTGAGGCAAAACCTTGAGAATGGGAGGAGCTCAGAGAGGCCACCGAGAGTGACTTTCAATCAGTATCAAGAAGATTCTTACAAACAGGGGTTGGGGTGCTGTTGACCTCAAATGGCGTTGTCATTGGATGGCAGAAGGAATACTTTAAGGATCTTCTCAATTCCACCAACACATACTTCCCAGAGGAGGCAGTCTATGGACTCTGGGTTGGGCTTTCCCATTACTGAAGCAGAGGTCACTGGGGTCCAGACTGAGTTTTTTGGACTTGGACAGGCATTCAACACTGTTCCTCAGAGTTCTTTGTGAGGGGTGCTCTCAGAGTGTGGGGTACTGGGTGTGTTGCTGCTGGTATCCAGTCCCTGTGCAAACCAAATGAGAGTCTGGTTGAGGTTGCTGATAGTAAATCAGTTTCATTCCAGAAGAGAGTTGGACTCCATCTGGGCTGCCCTTTATCACTGATTTTGTCCATAACTTTTCTTGACAGAATTTATAGGTGCAGCCAAGGGGTGGAGAGGGTCCAGTTTGGAGGTCAGGGGATATGACGCCTGCTTTTTGCAGATGATATGGTTCTCCGCCTGGCTCCATCTAACATTTTGAGAGTTGAGACCACAATTCAGCTCTCTCTGGAGCAGATTACAGCCAAATGTGAAGCAGTAGGGATAAGAACCAGCACCTCCAAGGGATTTAGGCCTTCTGGACATGTCCCTCAGGTGGTATCTTGAGCGTGTCCCACTGAGAGGAGGCCCTAGACCCAGGTCATGATAGAGGATCATATCTCTCGGCTGACCTGGGAATGCTTGTGTTTCCCAGGAATAGCAGATAGCTGGGGAGAGGGAGATCAGGACCGCTTAGCTCAGGCTGCTGCTCCTTTGACCCAATTTTGGAAAAGCGGACCAATGAATGGATGGACTTTCAAACTAAAATCTCAGCTCAATAGAACCATGAAGCCCCACCAGACTTCTTCAGTCCTGTCTGAGCTTCCCAGTGCCCCATGTCCACTTTAATTAGACTAATCGGAACCAGGTCACATGACTGATGGTACTTCCTGCTGAGGTCAGGTTAGTGTGACTGTAGGTAAAACTACATGAATCCTCACACCTTAATACAACACAGTTCATATTGTTTACATTTACGATTGTTCTCACACACCCGCAGCAACATCCTCCAGCAGGGAGCTGACAGCAGGGCCAGTGAACATCAACTGATTTATACATGCCACTCACCACCTAGTGATGCCTCTGATGAAGATGGAAGTCAGCCATTGAAACGTGTATGTTCTGACAGATTGTGTGTCTGATAACAAAAGAACCTTAAAACGCCTCACATCTGTTAGAGGTTGTGTGAGCAGAGCTAAAACAAATCAGAGCTAAGGCAGAAGCTTTTATTTTGAAGCTACAGACCTACGTTGGTTCAGACCAGTTTGGAGGCAGACACCAGTGGAGGAACTTCAGGTGACTCCTCTGACTAACCAACTCTGAATGTTTCTGACAGGGTAAATTAATGAGACCTGTCACATGATCAAACACCCCATATTCTAAAAGTCTAACTATGACACCAGGAAGGACGAGGAGGACAAGAGGAGGACTGAGGACCACCTGCTCAACAGCAGCAGACAGATGTGATAGGACATTCAGAACCTCAACCACAGATCCAAGCACTGCTGCTGAAGGTGTTACCTTGCTGGTAGAGAAACCATTTCTTAGATAAACCACCAGCAGACATTCTCCACTGAGGGAAAACTTCCAACCACGTCCTGCAAAGTTCCTCTGGTGATGAACCAGCATTTAGTTTTATTTAGTTGAGTTTTAGATTCTCCTAATTTTTCTAGTCACAAATCCTGAGCTTATCAATGAAGTGTCAAGCTGGTGTATTTTCTGGCAAAGGAGCGTTACAAGACACATTTTTATGAGAACGTTCAGATCCTGAAGCTGAAAGTCGAACTATAACCTGGTTGATAATCAACCTTTTAAGTCTAATCTTTTAGTCTCTGCTCTGGACAAACTCGATTCAGCCTTTTTTATAAACTCCGTTGGGGGTAAACTCTCCGGTTTACCTTGAAGTTACCGGTAAACCAGGACCCTAAACCAGAATCGGTGCTCAGGTAATAAACACCTGAGCCGCATCGCGCCTCCATCTCCACTTCCTGTAGCGGCGTGGCGAACCGAGATGAGCGAGGACGTCGCTGATTGGTCAACAAATGGTCAACACTTTCTGCTGAATCAGAGGCGGACACAAGAAACCAGTGCAGACGAGCTCGACCAGAGCCGCCAGACCCCTCCCCGCCCCCCTCACCCACCTGCTGGATCCCGAGTTCAGCTCCGTGGGGTCCCGGTCCGGGTCTGGTTCTGATCTGGATGCTGCTGGGAGGAAGATGCTTTTGTGCAGTAGTTCAGCCCCGCCCTGGAGGCAGGGGCGGAGTCGCGATGTGACGTCACCGGGGAGCCCGCGCCCTGCTCGGGGAAACTGATGCTGTGACCATCAGGATCATCAGAGAGAGCGCCGTTTCCATCCTCCAGCTCTGGAGGACAACTCTGACGTTACCTGAGGAGGTTAGACCAAAATAGGGACGTGCCTTCGCTGGGAATCTGATCACGTGACTTCAGACAAACAGCAACACATCTTGTCATTATTTATTTAGCAAAAAGTAAAGCCAGAAGCAGAAGAAAGCAGGTGGCCAATAGTGAGTACACCCATGATCCAGCAGCTGGTAGATCCACCTTCAGCAGCTGGACGTTTCTGTAGAAGTTTCCTTTAGCAGCAGGAGCTCTGGGTTAAATGTTTCCTTTTTGACTTCATCAGTGTCCCTTGTGGTTCTGGAGAAATTCTGATCCATTCTTCTTTGCATTGTTGCTTCAGTTCATTGAGGTTTTTGAACATTTGCTTCTTCACAGTTCTCAGAAGGTCCCACCACAGCATCTCAACCAGATTGAGGTCTGGACTTTGACCAGGTCATTTCAGAACCTTGATTGCTGTATTTAGGATCACTTTCTGTCATATGACCCAGTTTCATCTGTCAGTCAGATGTCCTCACATGTGTCTCAAGAAGATTCTGGTCTACGGAGGAGTTCATGGTCCTCTCAATGACTGGCCAGCTTGTAGTCACTTACACTCTTCTGTTTCCACACCCAAACTTTTTAAAAGTAGACACTGTGGAAATGAATTCAGAAGAGATTGTGCAATTTGTGTTTTTAATTATTTGTTGTATGTGTTAATCATGATTGTTTACACAATTTCATTCACCTCCATTGTTCTTGTAGTTTGTTGTGCTGGTCTGCTCCTCTTTTTCTCATCTGTGGATGTTTGCAGACCAGAGCTTCCAGACCTGTAGTCCCACCCTCTGACCACCTCAGTGTCTGCTGTCTACACCTGTCTATGTAGTCATCTCTGTGGTACACCAACTAACCATACAGCATTTGTATATAAAACCCTTAGTTCTCCAGTTAACAAATAATTACCACTAAATAATTCTTGTCTTTTGTATCATTGACAATATATCTGTGTCTCCTCTCTCTGTTCTTCATCCTCTCTTT
>JAOWBL010069448.1:0-20052 GCA_028564865.1 Zenarchopterus dispar
GGAGGTCTTCAAAGTATTCCCTCCACCGGCTCACAACGTCCCGAGTTGAGGTCAGCAGAGCACCATCTCCACCATACCCAGCGTTGGTGGTGCACCACTTCCCCCTCCTGAGCCGCAGGATGGTGGACCAGAACCTTTTTGAAGCCGTCTAGAAGTCCTTCTCCATAGTCTCTCTGAACTCCTCCCACGATTGAGTTTTTGCCTTGTCTACCACCAAAGCCGCGTGCCGCTTGGCCTGGCGGTACCCATCTGCTGCCTCAGGAGTCCCAAAGACCAAAAAGGCCCTGTAGGACTCCTTCTTCAGCTTGACGGCATCCCTAACACCTGGTATCCACCAACTGAAAAACTCACAACTGCAGAGTAATCTAAGTATGTGTGTAGATTACTGAACTCTAAGTTGTACTACAAGTCTGACTTGTGCAGAGTCCATAGATTTGTTGTTCCGTTATCATATATCCTAAAGGTCTGGTGGAGACTTTTATTGGCCTACACAAGTAAGATACCAAGCACCTTTCAGGGCCTACTTCAGTTTGGTTATCATCTTTGGGGTGGGGTTGAAGATGTAATCACACACCTGCTTTAATAAACCCACTGTCATCTGAATTAAGACGGAAGAAATGTGGGGATAATGTTCTTTGATGTTCTTTGACTACCTGACAAACAGGCCACAGTTTGCAAGCCTCAATGGTTGTGTGTCTGACCAGGTGGTCAGCAGCACAGGAGGACCACAGGGGACTGTACTCTCACCACTCCTCTTCATTTTGCATAATTCAGATGTGTTATTATTATTATTATTATTATTATTATTATTGTAGGTGTTTGGCTATAAAGATTAAAGCATAGAGCAGTTGGGTTTTTGCAGTGGCATCCTCAAATCTATGGAAAAGGTTGTCATTTCATATTCACACTGCTCAGACTTTAGATATGTTGAAGTTAATGTGAAAAACATTTTTCTTCTCTTTGGCTTTCAGCTTTAAGTAGAGTATGACACACAGACAGATATTGGACTGTACACAGCTAATATTTTTTTAAAATACATCTTTTGTTTAAATTGCATTTTTTGTTTAATTGGCATTTGATTGTAAATGTGCTATATAAATATATTTGACCTTGACCTTGACTATGATTTGTCATATTTCCATTTTTCAGCACTTCCATGGTGAAAGCCAGGTAAAGTGCTTTAAATGGCAGATAGACAAGTTATTTTTGTGGTAATGGGTTTAGAGAAGAAATGTCATCACATTCTTTCCAGATTTAATTATTTTTCATTTATGACTTTTTTTTTAAATGAAGGAATTTTCCCCCATTGTTTTAGAAAGTGAAATTAAAATTCACAAATTCTTGATTTTACTTCTCGTTTTGCAGGAGGACTGAGTTCTGCGATGCTGCAGAGAGCTTTTTTCTGTTTTATTCAGTTCCAAGCATGATTTATAATGCTGTGTAATGTGCTGTGTGCAACAAATGCAGTGAAAGTTTCATCTTCCTTCAATGGCTCTGTTTGTTTGTTTGTTCAAACTTTCACTGAGGTTGAAAATGTCTTGATGATAATCATAGTGGAAAAGAAGAAAAGCTGCCTTGAACATGTCAGCTCTTTTCATTATCAGGACTTGCAAAAAGAATAGTTTTGGCAACATTATTGAGGCTTTCTTCCTCTAACTAATTTGGCTAAAAGAATGTAGAAGTATATATTATGATCTCCCGCTCTACACTCCGGTACAGTCGGTGGCGATAACACACACGTGAGCTGCAATCACGCACATCAAAAGAAGAAGAAAAAGCAGAAGAAGAAGAAAAAGAAGAAGAAGAAGAAGAAGAAGAAGAACGCGAGCGCTATTTTTTTTTTTTTTTTCCGGGGGAGGTACACTTTACTGACGGCTCCGCTCTGTCAGTCGGAGCGGGAACGAGGGTGACCCTGTTCTCTGGGACAGAAGCTCTCTGGTTGGATGTACTCATCACATTTTTAAAGAATACAAGTTGTTGTCAAAACTTGTTTTATGACGAATGGTTCGGGGTGCACATCTAAGCTAGAAAGATGAAGTTAGCCATCCCTCGTTAGCTGCTGAGTTAGCATCCACTGCTCAGGGAAAGTTGCAAAGTCCGTGTTTCTTTCTCAGTTTGAGTGATTAATCTCGGCCAAAGATGGAGAAAATTCAGGAGTTGTTCCGCTTCCTCCAAGATCCTCTCTTGGTCGCCCGCTTTCAGAAAGTTTGTGGTGTACGGGGGACGTTTTCGGGAACTGTCCCTGCTGGCAGCAGCGGGGCGGCAGACCGGATTCACTCGCACAACAACGGGGCTTACCGTCATCACGACGCCGCTAAAGCTGAGAGGGACAGCGGGATCGTCAAAGGAGCTGGAGAAGGACCTACTATACACTCACCGCCGGGAGCTCGGAAGAGGATTACGGATCTGCGTGTTACGAAAAGCCCCAAACATGACAGCGAAAAGCCTTCACAAAACGGGGCAGCGCTTTCCGTGGCGAGCGCCGACGGTGAGCGCAGCCCCGGGGTGACTTCAGCAGTCTCGACCGGCTCAGAGGACGAGCAGGCGGGGAGCGGGAGGGGAGTCTCAAACCCCGCTCGGGGCACCACGGTGGTGAAACCTCTCCGCAAAAATTCTCTTACGGGAGAAGTCGGGCACGAGTTTGTTATCGAAAACCGCTTTTTGTACTACTTGTTCACGTTCGGGACCGAGTTAGGCAACGAGCTGTGCTACATCACTTTCTTTCCCTTTCTCACTTGGAACGTGGACGCCTTCGTGAGCCGGCGGCTGATCATGGTCTGGGTCTGGGTCATGTATCTGGGACAGTGCACTAAAGACATCTTCGGCTGGTCCCGGCCAGCCTCCCCACCTGTGGTCAAAGTGGAGATGTTTTACAACTCGGAGTACAGCATGCCCTCTACACATGCCATGTCGGGGACAGCCATCCCTTTCTCCCTGCTCTTCATGACCTACGGCCGCTGGGAGGTAAACACCGACACACTCCAGAACGGAAACACAGGGGAAGTGGACGCACTTCCGTTTTAACGCGAAGTACACGGGAAGTTGGTTTGAACGCATTTCACCAATCCACTTGTTAGCAGGTGAAATACTGATGCCCCACTAAAGAGGGTTTTGTGGAAGCACTTGCATGTGCAAAACTCAAAAGTACTTAAGAATTTCCTTTTGACATAATAATGGGGACTTTAGTGTATTCTCTGTAAAATCTCAACTTGCTGCACAACTGGTTGTCTCCTTTCTAAGGCTGCTCAAAATGGGAAGTAAAAGTTGATCTATGAAATCCACCAGTTAAAACCTCATTTAGCATTACCTAAATACAGTATTAAAGCAGGAAAACAGACTATCTGAATATATGGAAGCTCCATGGATATTTATTGGAAAGAACAACATATTATTCACTTTAAATAAAACACATTCAGACTTTAAAAAAAAAAAAAGGTTTATGCAATTTCCTGAGGCTAATGACTGCTTTAGTCAAAAAACCAGGGTTGTTGCTCCATCCATCCACGTCATATCTCTGTTCATTGTAACAGCTGTTCATTTTGACTTCACCTTTCTCATGCAGAAGTATTTTGAAGCATTGGTTGGGGGAAACATCTTTGTATTTGTGGTGTCAATTAGAAGCCTGAGGCTGTTTTTATTCTGTTTTATGTTTTGATTGAAATTTTTCCCCTTCTTCCAAATTGAGGCTTTGTATGATGTGATTTCTTTTTGCTCGTCCTCACCTTTTGGTGGTCTTCCCTTTCGTTCCTTTGCTGTCTTTATTTTGGTGACTTTCTTTTTCATGACATGGTGAATTTTGTGTCATTATCCACAATCTGCTCTGTTAGATCAAAGTCTGTTGCTTAAGTTTGAACACTCTTTCAACTATTTTTAGCATTTTCAGGTCTTGTTTTTTGTCTATTTTGTTAATGGTTGTTTACATACCTGAATTGTGAACAACTTTTTAAAATTTTCTGAGCTATAGTTACAAGCCTTTTTGTATCCTCCCGATTCATATATAATGAGAGAGAATGTCTTTTGACACATAAAGTATGGTAATCCAGTTTGTTGGCCCTTTAAAGACAATGGTAGTAAACAGAAAAATATACTTGTGGGCTTGGAGGTTCCCGTTCTTCCTCAGGACCAGAGGAGGATGTTGAAGCAGTAGGAAGGGTTTGTCCTTTACCTCCCATTGTAATGTGCTGCTGGTGGTTTGTGAAGTTTCCTGCTGATATGCTACACTAGCTGACTTATCTGAGCAAAGCAGGAATGTTTGGATTTAGATGAGCTGCAATGAGGCGGTCCTCCATTCCAGCACACAGTAACACAAGACAGATGGAGCTCTAAAGAGGATACTGGTGGGAACAAAATTAGGAAAGGGACAAGAAACAGGATCTAAAAAATGGGCAGTTTGAACAGAGTTTTGCTAGTGCATGAAGTAAAAGGAGACGAATGGACTAAATAAGATAAGTAAAATCAGTAAAGTAAAAAATAAGTAAAGGTTTTATGTGATCTTTGGTAACATAGCTTTGTGTTCTAGTGCTTAGTCAAAGGTTTCCAAACTAATCGCTTGCCCATGTGGTTATATTAGCTATTGACAAATGACAACTCTTGATGTATTTTCATCTGAGGCGATCAGAGGTCACGGGTGTCCGGCTTTCTCACCGCGTTGAAGTTAGTCCAGTTTTTCTGAATGGTTTCATGATAGTATGTGCTGTAGAAGGATAAATATGCAGGTCATATCCAATCTTGGTTTGAAGAAAACTGTTTTTAAATAGTTCTACGATTTTCTCACACTTTTTAAAAAATTATTTTTGACAAAGTGGAAATCCTTTGTCCATCTTTGCCTCTCAGACACTTACTTCAGCTCTTCACTAACACTAAAATGCCCTTGTATCACATTTTTTTGGAATATATTGCAGACCTGGAATGCAAATGTAAGCACATTTACAAATTAAATAGAGTTGATGCAAAAAAAAAAAAAAATTGCACTAAAACACTGTGGTCTTCACCGATATACAAGTCCCAGTATATGTACATGCAAACTTTGCCATCAGCACATACATTAGAGAGAATACTGGTACGCTACAGATGTTTAACAAATGTTATCTATTTAAGAGTGTTTTTCTTTTGTTAGTTTTGGCTTCTTGTCCTCAGGCTCAAGTAGTGGTATTCTCTTATCTTGTTCAACTATGAACAGATAGCTGTAAAAGAGTGAGGATTTGCACAGCGTGCAAGGCTCATGGTCCTGAATGAGCCTTGCTTTTTTTCCATGTGATTCGCATCAAAAGTGCAACATGTCTTTGCAGCTTTTTGCAGCTTACCCGATTTCAAAACAAATCTGAATCATATGAGGTAAAAAGAATGTGAGTTGGGACGCTTTAACCTGCAGTCTTTATCCAACTTTAGTCTTCACTGTTTCTCTCTGGCCTCTCTGTTTGAGTAACATGTGGGACTTTACATACATATGAGTGTGTTTTATATATTCATGAATTTTCATGAATAATTTTTAAAATAAGTGTGTTTATTTTTATTTATAACCTTTTTTTATCAACTATTTCATACTTTATGTATAGTAAAGTGTAAAGCGTTGTTGTTAAAAGGTGTTTGTAAATAAACTGGCCTGGCTGTCCTCCCTTTTTTTTTTTTTTTTTGTGCTGCAGGCCAAGTTCATCAGATAAGGATAACGCAGCACTGTTGAAACATTTATGAGGTCATTTGAGTCCCGTACACATTAAAGAATAATCACATTCTCTTCATCAATTTCACATACATCATTGTGACATTTTATCAAAGATTATTTTATACTGCAGAGTGTAGATGACCTACAGCACAAAATACTGGTTGTTCACTAATAACTGTTAACTAATACATACTGTCAGTTATTGTAAGAGAGTGTCGTTTTATTCTCAGTCAGTAAACCGGTCAACAGACAGGATCTTAATAATTAAGCTCCTTAGAGACTCATTAACGAATACAATGATGTGTTTCATGATGAAAGTGGAGTCACTGAGTGCAGATCAAAGGGTAAAATATGTGTAGTTAAATAGCTACCTTTCCTGTTTTTAAAATGCTTTTGTGCTTTGTGGTATTTATTCTCTGGATCTTACGGTGTACTAAATATATCCCCATTATTGTCAGTTTTATTTATCTTATTTATATATTATACATTCAGAGAATATTATGCATAATGTGATATAAATTCAGAGTAACTGTTTGTATAGTCTGTTAGTGTGGCTTTATGTTCTTTATTGCAATTGTCTTTTTCTTGTGACTTCCCCAGTACCCGTTCACACCGGGCTTCAGCTTGGCTCTCTGCTGGTGTCTGCTCGTCTGTTCCAGCCGAATCTACATGGGAATGCACTCAGTCCTGGTATGTCTGCACTTCAGAATCAGAATCACTTTATTGCCATTGCCAGTAAACAGGTTTACAGACTAGGAAACTGCTCTGATGTGGCGGTGCAGATAAAAACATGGAATAATGTGAAGTAAAATAGAATTAAATAAATACATGTGAATCGGCAGATAAATCAAAAATATATAAATAAATAACCGAATATGTAAAATCTACAATATATAAACGTTTAGAGAGTAGCAGGGGAATAGTCTGTTTTACGAGTTATTTAGCTATTGTTCACTTGCAGCCAACGTTGCGGCTTCTTCTAAAAGTTTAACTGAAGACAGATTTCCAGCTTTTTTTCCCCCACTGCTAGGAAAAAGTAACTCACCAGCTATCACATTACCTCAAGATCAGGGCTGTCAGCTCAGGTTGTGGTGTCACAAATGTGATGCCCTGATAAACTGATGAAGTGACAAATGACAACAACAATGGCTTTTTTTGAGTCCCCCCTCAACTAAGATATGACATGATAATGTATTGTTACAACTCTGTAGATCGGTTAGAAAAGACAGATAAACATTCAAGCAACTTTAATGCTATCCTTTGGTCAAAATATCTAAGAATCACACTTTGATATGTACTGATTTAAAATCAACTGGAAGAGGTCAATTTTCAACTAGAAAGGTTCTAACCCATGCTAAGAAATCACAACACGTAATGGTACATTCTGTCTCAGGAAGCATACGTCCTTTCTATGAAAGTTATTCACTGTAACACCGACTACTCTAACTTCATTTAGTATGCTCAGTATTGTAAAGGTGACAAATGCTAAGAATCTAAAACTAAAGATGCTGCAGCATACAACCAGCAGCTGCTTTTTTTTTTTTTTTTAAATCACCAGGATCTCTCACACAATGTTAATGCTTCAGTGGGCTTGTTTTTTACTTTCCACATTCATGAGAGCTACTGCTGCAGAGCTTTGCTCCAGGCAGTCACTCTGCCGCCTTTCTCACACAGTTTACATAGGCTCCTCCTCTCAACATCAGTACATGATCATGCATGTATGTTTTAAGTGGGTGGGTATAGTTCTTAGAACAATAACTGGGATCAGCCAAAACTGAAATCAACAAGTCAGACCTTCAAAAAAGAGAGAGGGAGAGAGAAATAGATACAATTTGCTGAGAAAGTGGCATCTTTGCATTCTTGTGATCCATCTCTTTAAAATGATTTTCATAGCAGATGGTTTTCGAGGGTGGAGTCAGCTACTCCACACCTTTATTTCTTGTGATCTAGTGGCTGTAGAACTGGTGGAGGTATAGTCCTTTTATATTGTTGTTTAGAGGTCACTGGTGGGGATAAAAATGGAAAAGCAGAGTAATTCTACTTGAAGTTGTCATGGTGATGTAACAGTTTCTGACTATTTTCTGATTACATATTTTTTCTTTTAGTCTTCATCAATACATTTAACGCAGTGATCTCACAAATGGAGTCCTCAAGAGGAAATGAATGTGAGATGATTTAATGTAAGTCCAGATGCACTGCGTGCACGTCTACATGATAGCGCACGATGGTTGAAAACAGTAGCAGGACAGTTGTGTTGAAGGGGTGAAGCCTGTGATGAACCACCAGTGATCTGCTCCATCCGACCTTTCAGACGTCCACCGTGCTAGAGCATCCTAACAGGACATTGTCTTTCTTCACTGCTTCTTAACTGGTCTAACTGACCGTGTCGTGTTTGTCATCACAGGTGGAGGTGTTCTGATGCCAGTGTTACTTTAAATGCTTTTTAAATAACAAATTAAACAATTATTTTTCTAAATAAACATCAGATAAAGACTATATGATAAATATTCAGGGATAAATATACATATATAATTGCATGTTGTAAGTTATTAATGGTGGCACTTCTTTTTCAGATTTGATTCCATGTTTGACAGAATTCATGTACTTCCGCATGAGGTGACATGTCGTGCACATGTAGACTTCTTCTTTTAATACATGCTGAGAGTTACATTTATAAATGCTAAAGGTTGTTTTAGTTATACAAGGTTATTTGTGATTTTAATAAGTTTTTTCAATTTTTTGTCATCTTTTTTTTTTTTTTTTTGCAGTTTCTTCATTAATTGTTTTTTAATTAATTTAGTGTTGTCACACACTTAGATATAGTCATTTGGCCAATTGCACATATGGTGTTCTTTAGGTCACCCAGTTTTTAGCCTGATTATCTGAATGCCTTTTTTGCATTTTTAGATTAAGCAACATGTTTACACTTCCTTTGCTTACGTAAGTGGAGGAGAAGATCACAGAAGGCTTTCAGTCTTTGGCTGTGTTGAAATCATTAAAGCAGAGGCAGCAATAAATTGAGAAATTACCACACAAAACAAACAACAACAACAAAACTGTCTGAGATGTTTTCCTTAATGTTATCACACTGCTGATTCTTGTAAAGTTACATGTATCTTTGTGGTGGTCCGTCAGATCTAAGGTTCTGGTATCTGGTTGATCATTGACTCTGTAGTGTTTACATGCTCTTAAACTTGTATTTAAGTAGCGGAATAGATACATATAAAGTATAGAAATATAACAGCAACAGAGTGTGCCCATGTCCCTTCATTGTGGCTGCTCAAGTGCACATGACATTTAGTTGCAAGCTGAATGAATTCTGGTGGAAATTTACGGTCACCTCCATTGACTTTTACTCTCAAGAGCAGACGCTGATCAGAAATCTGCTGAAGCGTTGCAGGAGGATTGTTTCAGAGGTGAGCTGTGCTAAAAATGAGTGGTGAATGCTTGGTATAGACAGCAGAGCTGCATGAGTGTATTTGAAGCTGAGTCCAGCTTCCCAGCAGCTGCAGGTATGGAAACTGTGAACAACAACGGCAAACAGAAGACCTGTTCAGGAAGCTTCTTGGAGAGCTCACTTCATATATGCACGACTGCGCTCCAACCCTGAAATTCTCTGGGCTTGTTCGTAAAGGGCTGCATGTGAAGAAGCAGATGTCTGCAACACTCACCTGTGTTTTTAGGACAATTTCCAGTTTATACTCTGGAAGGATCAGGTTGAGAGAGAGTGTTTGCTGTGTACCGTGTCACTCGTTTACCAAGACTAGGGATATCTACAAATAAATTACATAAATAATACCAACTCAAAAACATAATTAGTGACCCTCATCTGCCATTGTTTCTTCTCTTATATTGCTATGAAATAATGTTCTTGAAATGCTTGCCATTAAATTACAAGATATGTTGGTGGTGGAACTGCCTCTTTGTGAGTATGTTTTTTTTATTTCTCTTTCCCTTTCAGACTCTTACTGTTCAGCTGAGTTTTACATACCATGTTTCATCATCATGTTGCTTTTTTTTGGATTAAATCTGTACTCGTTCTACGTCAGATTGGCTGCTAAGTTGATGGCAAATTGCAGAGGAGGATGTTTACTCAAGTAGCAGTGTTATCTGAGACCAGAGGCAATCTTTGTCTCAGCAGCAGAGCATATTTACACCCAAGCAGTGACATTTTCAGTATGAGGGTTTTGGCAGAAACCAGTAAAATATTTGTCTAGGAAAACAATAAAGCACTCTCTAAACGCTCTCTAAAAATGTACTGTTGATAAAAGATAGTTTAATATGAAAGATACCCCCATGGGTCTTTCTAGTGGACTATTGGAGCCTTTATTTTTCCTTCCTTGTCACAGTGGGAAATTAAATTTAAAATGATTTATGTGATTAATTTTGATCAGATGTACAGAAGTCAGTTCTTAAAAAAGACTACATTTAGGACTTTTGGTTTAGGTGTATTGATTTAAAAGGTTGAAGACAGAGGAGGCCAACTGTCGGTTTACAGCGGGACCAATAAATAAATGGCTGCGATGACCTTTGTGTTGGGTCTAGAGTCCACTGCCATGCAGACTTTTGTGCTTTCCTAAGTCCTGTCAACGCCCCTTAGTTTCCTCTATCCTTCACAAGGAAATACACATAAAAAAGAATCTAATATCAATTATTATCCAAAAAAGATGTCATTTTATTCTTGGAACAAGATGACCAGGGCATTTTTGCTAAATGGACATATTGAGATTAAGTCTTGCATTGTGCCGACTTCAGAATCAGCTGCTGCAACTTCAGTTTTCCCATCTGTTATTTGAATATGGACGGTGTTCTTTTTTATGCAGGATGTCATTCAGTCCGACTTTATTCAGTGTGAGGTCATTTAGTTTGTTGCCAGGTCAGCTTTACTGGATTATTCACATCAGTAAGCATTACAAAACTATACAAAAAGGGTTTAAAAAAATACATACAGTAAAAAAGACTAACATCTAAAGGCTGAAAAATAATGAGAAACCTGAAAGGGCACAGCCTTTCAACCCAAAACTTCAAAAGTGACCAAGAACACTGGTCTCCATCATAACCACCACTGTCTAGTCTGCTGCGCAGCACAATAGACAGCGTCATGTTAGTTTTCTATTTATGTCAATTTTCTATTTCTGTCTGTGTTTGAATCCTGCAGGACATTATTGCTGGAGTCCTGTACAGTCTCCTGATCCTGCTTTTCTTCCTGCCAGCGCTGGATCTGATTGACACCTTCAATCTGAAGTACCACTACGCTCCACTCTTCATCATCTCCCTTCACCTGGGCCTGGGCCTCTTCTCCTTCACCCTGGACACATGGAGTACTTCAAGGGGCGATACCGCTCAGATCCTGGGTTCAGGTGCTGGCATTGCCCTGGCATCCCACGTTAACTTCCGCATTGGCCTGATGCCAGACCCAACGCCAGACCAGCTTCCCTTGACCATGCCTGTCTTCACCGCCGGCCTGGTGGGCACGGCTGTGCTGCGCTTTGTCCTGGGAGTACTGGTCCTACTGGCCACACGGGCACTCATGAAGGCCATTACCATTCCGCTGGTGTGCTGGGTGACAGGGGTGCCCAGCAGTGATGTGAGGAAGGCCAGACAGCACATGGAGGTGGAGCTACCTTATCGCTACATTGTGTATGGAACTGTGGGTTTCAGTGTGCTTTTTCTCGTGCCACTTTTATTTACCTACTTGCAGCTGTTATGATGGTCTGTTTCTTCCACATCCAGTCAGTGACTGGTGCAAAAAAAAAAAAAAAGAACCTAATTCAGTCATCACATCACTTTTGCTACTTCTTTTCCAGACCCTTTTCCCTTCTCAAACGCAGTTCGGACTGCTGAGGATCAATTCAAATCTTAAACACTCAGTTGGGTCCATAATTTCATTGAGATATTTTTCTTTCTCTTGTTGGCTGGAGTTGGCTTTGAGGACTGAATCAGGAGCAGTCTGCTGCTTCTAACACACTCCTGCTTGCACCTTAAGATCTTGGGAGTGTTTTTGTTTTTGTTTATTTCCCTAATTCCCTCTAATAGCCTTGGCTGCTTTCAGCTCTGTGTGTTCTTCAGATTTTTTTATTTTTAAAATATAAAATTCAGTATAACAACTGCAGCAGTCAGCTGAATACCACTCCTTCACCATTTTAATTCATGTAAGAGGAATGATGGCCTCTGAAAGACTGAATACATAATTGAAAGTATGTAAACTTGTACATTTACGTTTTGATTAATGGTAAGGTTGGGAGCTCAGACCAGGAACCATTTTTGAGCAGTTTCCTACTGCTTTGGCTCAACTGTCTAAGCAACAATAATCCTTAGATTTTGAATGATTCTTGTATGTCAGAGTTTTGTTAAAGTTTTTAAAACAGAAACTGGACATATAATTGAGATTCTTTTCCAGTGAGGTTTGATTTCACATGCACAGCCTTTTCTTCTGCCCCTGTTCCTGTTTTGATTCAGGTAACTTTTGATCTGTTCTCTGCTCTGAGATCAGCTGCTTGTCCTGCAAAAAAATAAATAAAAAAGCAAAGACCAGGCACATATTGTATTTTTCAGAGGAAAGGAAAAGTCACTTTGTTTGGGAAATGCACAGGGTTTTTTTGTTTTTCTAAGTGGAAATTTTTCTCATTGGGATCTGCGCTTGACTGTTTGTTTTTTTTGTGAACACTGTAAACTGGAGCTTGTTTGATGGATGTGATGTCTGGCATTAACTGCTTCTATTAAAGGAATTGGTTTATTTGCTGTCGGGAGAGAGGGAGGAGGTGGTGATACAAGAGACTTTAAATACAATAGACAGTCATTCGAGCCACAGGTTTCTGAAGAGGTGTTTCGAAGCCTTTTTCCTCATACTGTGCACAGCCAAGTTGCCCCGAAAGTCCCTAAATGTCAGTCAAAGTGAGCTGTGGCTACCAGCTCCTTCATCTGATCCCCACAGCTGTAGCTGCAGAGCGGCTGGCGGACGTTTCCACTAAAATATCCCACTTCACATGTTGTTTTAGTGGGCAAATGAAAAGTAACTGTGGCTGTGTTTGGACAATGCTGGGTCAGTACAAACTGCTGATTGCTTCATTAAGCTTGGAAGCATGATGCTTACAGGTGAGGAAGAGATGATGGCCAGCCATCGGCTGTGCCCACTCTCCATCAAAAGGCTATGGCCAATATTGCGAATAAAGTTTTGCTTTAGATAAATACCTCTGATATGATACGAAAAATGTGCTCCCCCTCAGAGTTGTCATGGATGTGAAGTCAAATGACTCAGACCAAAACATTTCTTTTAAGCAGGCTGTAAATATTTTCATTTCTGCTGTAAAGTTGGACATTTTAGCACGGGAGTCATGGCAGATGGATATGTTTTTGGAGCAGCCAGTCAAGGAGCTGTTACCAATCTTAGTCCAGCGGACGATGATACTCTGAGAAGGGAAGAGATGTGGAGTCATGACAATAAAAACCACTCAAGCAGAGGAGGAGGAGGATGTAAACTGCAATGGGAGGGAACGTCAAACAAAAGTAGGCATCGAGGTTGATGTTTGTATTACCGTGGTCAGTTTTGTCTTTTTTTTTTTTAAAACTCTACAACTTACTTCATCTATCAACCTTTTTCTCCAAAGATTTTGACATCATCTAGTATAACAGATGTTTGTCATTTTAAATAGTTATAAGGCTATATTAAACGGAAGGATCAAAGATTTTATCTAGTTTTTAAAATAAAAAAATAATTGGGAACTGAACGTAGTTCACTGCTGATTCTTTGATCAGCATGATCAAACTTACCAGAAAGAAATGTCAAAATCCATTTTCAGAAAGCAGGAATTTTGCCAACTTTTAAATGAGTTAAGCTTGAAACAGAATTGAAAATGTAGCCTTTTTTTTTTTTTTTTTAAATGGCATTACAGCAATACAGAATTATATTCTTTTTATCCAATGTTTGAAATGCCAGGATTCTTGCATCCTGATATGTGGTCTGCTGAAAATAATAAAAGATCAGATTTAACTTCAGGGATAAGTCTTAAAAGCAAACAAATGACAATTTTTGACTTTCTTTTTTCCCCATTTGGGATAAAGCTGTTAAATGACACATGCACAAAAAACAAAGCATTTTTTTACTTGATGTCTGAAGGTGTGCAAACAGGCATAGAAACCAGTCATCAAATGAAGTTTATTCGAGCTGTACGTGAGGGGAACATTTGCAGTCTATTCAGTTCATAAAATAAGGCCATTTTATTTAGGGGGCCTTGTAAAGACTAGTAAACTGTTTAATAAACAAGCCTATGCCACTCAATGTTGCCAGATGTGTCTCCCATCGTCTTTCACACTGCCGTTGAGTGAGTGGGTGGGTGGGTGGGTGATGGATGAATGAACCACTTTTACACCACTGAAGTCACACTTCAGGACTTGAACGAGGACCAGCACTGTTTTTCTGATTCAGCTGTCTTTAACAGCAATGTTTGGGCTTTTTTTCTATTTCTGTGTTGAGACTCATGTTCATCTCCTCAAAACATGCCAAGAAGCTTGGTGAACGTGTTTGTTGAAGCCGTTCTCAACACTGAGCTCTTGTTGGCCATCTGTTGAAAAATCGGACAAATGTAAAAGGATGAACATGGAAATTGAGAGTTAGAATTTGCCTAGAAAACCCCTTAATACCTTATTACTCAAGACTCAAAGCATCACAGTTGCTAAAAACGTGGCTAAAACCTGCCAAATCTTGGTCTATGACGCCATCATCATTGTCTTAAAGTTGGGAGGAAACTAAAGAGAAAAACACATCTAAATTTAAAGCCAACATAAACACCTGAGTTTTGTTCTTCTAAACCCAAATATTTGACCGTGCAGTGGATAGTGGGTAGCTTTTGATCATGGCTTTACTGATTATATAAAATGTGCACAGTTTATATTGAGATTGAATACTTTTTATGTTACCTTTTACAGTGCTTTAATGAGCAGATTAGCTCAGACGTTGGGATTCTTTCATGCAACCTTTGACAGAACTTCATTAATGATTGTGATGGAAATGTTTGTAGTAATAATAGCTGTTGTGTTGCTCTTTGACTGAGGTAGAAGAAGCAGGAAAGTGTTCACTTTTGCTTGCTTTAGTTTTGGCACATACCAACATACAGACTTATTTGTCAGCCAGAGTGAAATTTCAAAACAGAGTAAGGGCCTCTCTTTCTTGCACTAACTACCATCCAAAGCCATATATTGGTGCCTCTCGTATTTGAGACGATAAGTTGTTTTACAATAATGACAGAAAATCAAGTACTGTGTTTCCCCTCTAATTCAGCTAGTGTAAGTCAAGAGGATTGAAGATTTCTAAGAGGGAGCCTTCATCCCCAGTCAGGACAGTGTCCACGTGCTGGTCCTGAATCAGTTTAATCATAGCTGATCATGAGGAAGGAGACGGTGAGCTGAGACGTCTGTTTCGTCTTAAAGACTGTTTGTCCTCAGCTGATGGTGAAGGTTCACAGTTGTCCAGACCGTGGTAACCTGAAGAACGGAAATCAAAAGCGCCTTGACGTTTTTGTTTCATCCTTGCCTCGTCTGAAATGTTTCTTCAGTTCTGACGGGCTGATGGGAAACGTCAGGTTTAGGAGTTGCTGGTGGGACATTCACACTGTCACTGACCCACCGGTCTCTCCTGTGGGTGATGAGGATTATTTGTCCACTGTAAATAGTTTAGCTGTTCAGCATCTGTGACGTTTTAGTCACATGACTCGAGGCTGCATTTAACTTTGGATTCTTGAAACCTGAGGCACCTGGTTCTGCATGCTTGGTCATTTTTAACACCTTTCTCTAACTACCAGCCTTCTCTGAAGCGTGTCCCTTGTCTTTGAGATGCCAGTGGTCTGCGGTGTCTTGAGCTGAGGCGCGGGCTCAGCTGTGTTGCGCCTTGCCATGGTGGAGTTACTGTCCTGTAAACGTCCTTCCTGGCTGTGCTGGGTTGCGTCTACAGTACCGCTCAGTTTCTTTGTTTGTAGAGTGAAACCGTTTTTATCTGTGAAGTTCACATGTTTTCCCAGGCACTCCTGCCACATACACAGTAACATTTCTGCAGCTGTTCTTCTTCTCCTTGTTTGATGCTGTGATATTTCTCATCAGACCTGACAAACACCCACTTCAGGTTCCTGCAGGTTTGAGGCTCATTCGTGCGTTTCCTCGAACAGTTTCAGCTCTAATGGTGGACAGTTGGCTAACCGTTAGGTCGTGTGCTCTGTGTGTGTAGATTTAGTGTGTCTCACCGAGACATCCGTCCTCTGTCTGCACAGCACAGACAGAAGTGCATCTCAACATTTTCACGTCCCCCCGGGGAAACTTTACGTTGCTGTGAGTGGAGTTGATGTCTCTGTGAAGACTTGTGATGTAAACGCACCAGCAGCACTGATGAAGAATGAAAGCACCAGTCAGAAGTGAAGAAGCCTTTAGATCCAGATGTGAAATATCTCTAAGAACAACAACAACAAAAAAAAACAAACCCTTCAGTTGTCTTCTATTAAAGCACTTGAAGATGTCCTTGTTTGAGGAATTTTTTTTTCAGCAACCTGTGAGGTTGTTGCCAACGTTTGACCTCTAAACTCATTTTCTTTAGTCTTAATTAATCCACCAAGTTGAGTTTTATGTTGTTGTTGTTCTTTTTTGTTAAATACGGTACTTTTGATGATTAAATGACATGAATGCACTGGACCCACAATGCACTGTTAACGCTCTGAGCCAGGTGGAAAGAATGAAGTAGGTCCTAAAAATATAAGGTTATATATTTGGTTGCTTAAATTGGAGTTTGAATAAAGGAAAATTAGACAAAAATAAGAATGTTTCAGTTTTTTCTAGATGGTACATCTGTCCATTTGTCTGATCTGATGACTGTCAAGTCTGTAACCCTCCATTCTTCCTGCTTCACGTGTAAAAAGTTTTTTTTTTTTTTTTTACTTCTTCTTTTAAATTAAAACCGAATGAAGCAGCTTCTCTGAGTTTCTCAGCTGTGGCTCGTTTCACTTCCTGTGGTTTTGTCTTGTGCAAAAATTGCATTTCCATTTGTTGTTGTATTCCTTTTATTTAAAATATGGTTTCCTCTCACACACTGATAAGAGAAGTGTGCTCTTGTGTGATCAGCAAAACATTTAACCTCTCTTTGTCCTGTGGTGGAGCTTAGCTTGTCCCGATGATGGAATGAAACCCAGAAAACAAAAAGAATTGATGACATTTTACTATGACCCAGAGCTTGTGATAAATTGCTTAAACCTGTGTCATCTCGATTGGTTTTTCTGCTGCTGATGGAGGATCTGTCAGGGAGATTAGACTGATAGCTGATTTCAAATCAAACTTCTTCAAACAATCGGTGTGACCAGCATGAATTTTGTGATGACGAGTGAAAATTTGATCCTATCTTGTCGAGTCAAAGTTTCCTCGTGGAAGGAAATAAATTAGATGGTTATATAATTTCAAGGGTTTTTTTTCTTGTTCTGGCCATATTCTGTCTTATGTTTTTTGGATCATTTTGATTAATGGTTTACTTTAATTTTTTTTTTCCTTTGTATTTTTTTCCTCTGTAAAGAAAAAGTAGAAAAAAACATTGAAGTTCCAAATGTTATTTTCATCATTCATATTTTTTATCCTAAATAAACATATTTAAATGGTTGACTCTTAAGAGAAAAGAGATGATTAGGAAAGCAGCATAAGGAGTTTTTAGTTCTGCTCTAACATGGATTTTTTGTTTTGTTTTCCTCATTTGTTGTCGTTATTCACTTTTTGTCATTTTGACAGATTTAGTCTCAAAGCGATTTCTTTCCCGACCACGTTTGCTAAATTCTGCTCCTGGTGGGCCCTCGGTGCCTTCACTGTGACCACTTTTTAGTCTGATTATGTAAGAATATTGGGTCATTCTGTGTTGCCTTTTGCACTTTGTAGCTACATGAATGTTTTTCAGTTTCCCACACCTTTGCTGATGAATCAGTGCCTTCATTTGAACTTCCAACAGGCCATTTCTTGGCTTGTTTAATCCTGTAAGTATTGGATTTGAACTTCTTTGCAGGACAGAAATGATTTTTGTCTTTTCTACTGATGACTTAAGGTCTTCTTTCCAACCGGCTGTAAATCGTTGCTGCACAGCGGAAGATGTCAAACTGAGTGTGATTTTATTTTTGTCATCTTTTTTCAGTCACGTTTTGATCAAACAAGTGTGAACATCAGAGGACCTTTTTTGTGCAGTTACACAGTATTTTCTGTTGTAAAATATGAGCTATAATTCAAATTGGAGTGTGTATTTCTTTTGATTGACATTAACTGAAATAAACATTTCAAAATTAAAGAATTTACTTGCCTTTTATTTTAAATCCATCAACAGTTTTAAAACAGACAATTGTTTGCGTCTCATCTCAACTGCTGTAGCTTTTCTACATCCTGTCTCACTGAACTCACCACCAGATGCATCTTAAACCATTTTATTGATCTGCACCAACCAGATAAACTAAAAGAAAAAGAGTTTCTTTTGGGGGCAACTTTAAATCATGAGGTTTCGTCTGACCGTGTTATGTTGATCTGCTGCTGCACAGTTCTTCGAGTGCCTTAAATCTGATCTGGAAGTGACGTTGAAACGGTATCCTCAGGAAATCTTTGAGCATGTGACAGAGCTCATGAAAGCTGCGGATGGTTTCAGTGATCATGAATGTTTAAATGATGCGGTCTGCTCGACGCTAACGTTCCTCCCACTTCAAAGCTGTGCGCTTTGGACAGATGGTGATGTGATGTGTCACAGAATGACCAGTTTTCCACTTTGCTCTTCCAGAGAGCTGCACAGCTGCAGCATAGGGAAGAAACTTCAGCTGCTTGCTTTGTCTTCATTTTGTTTTTCTTATTTACTGCATCTGAAAGTAAAGTATTGTGGATGTTTTCTTGGGGTCTCAAGCTGGACTGAAGAAGCAGACACACTGAAGGCACTTGTTTATTTAGCTTCATGACTATATTTTTCTGTAAGTAAGCAGCAAATGGTAATGTTCCTCCAAGAAGAATACATAGTTATACATAATCATAAATCTCTTCCTTGGATAAATTAATGGCTAGTGATGGCTCTGTGGCACAAAGAGGCATGTCTGTCTAGGTTCAGCACTACAATTTGTTTGCCAAATTATTGATTAAGACATAAAACAACCGCAAAAGAGACTGAAAATGACAAAAAAAAAGAAGACAAAAGGAAAGAGAAAGGCCTTAAACAGGTTTCAAAGACCAGGGGATGTAAAATAGCAGTACTTACGATGACCATAAAAAGACCCAAAACGATGGCATGCTATTGAAATTTGGAAGAAAAAAAACACTGATATGTACTAAACGATTACAAAAATACACTTAAACATGCCGAGTCTAAAACACCCCTAAAAGACTGCAAAAAAAAAAAAAGATGTAAATGTGTGGAAAATGTTCCATATTGTCCAATAGTGCTTCAGAAGTACACAAGACTCAGCTGACCAAGAAGGATCATGAAATCTCCTGCCAGCAGATGTGATGGGATCGAGTGCAGTTTCACCTGTCACTATCTTCTATCTGACTTCAGTTCTACTTTCAGGTTAACTGAGAAGGTTCTGGTCAGCTGAAAAGGTTCCGATTCAACAAATCTATTGCCAATGCTGCCGCCCACTGGACAAACTGATCCTAGACCATACTCCAGGACATCCATTCTTCTCTTGTCTCATTATGATGCATTTTACCTCTGCTCTTTGTTCTACAGCAAGAAACTATAAAAACATAAGTAGGAGTTTTTCTTATACAAAGGCTTTCTGTTCTTGCAACTAACACCCAAAGAAGGCTATCTATTTTAATTGTTTTCGCACTTGAGAAAACATCTTAGCATTCAGCCAATCACAGCTCAACAGCAAGTCCACGGCTCAGAATTTAAAACACGGTAGTTTGTCTGTTCATGTCACTAAACCAGAGCAGGATGTGAACAACTTATGTCAAAACTGGCATTTTAATGCTTCTGTCTTCTTGAAACAGACAATATTACAATATTCTCTAAATAAATAAAAAGCCTAAAATAACCTTTATTCCGACCACAGAACAAGCACACGTCTTCTTTACTGAAAGAGCCATAAAAATTTTTGTGAAGTGTTGAAGAGTGAGTAAAAAGGTTCAAACGTTGATGCAAACAATCCTAAAAAGCAGACAAAAGAAAGGCCACAAAGAGATGATCCAACTCTTACTCCAGTTTTGTCACGTCATTAACATGGAAAGAAAATTAATCATAATTCTTCTCATACAGTTCCAGATGTTGGAATAAAAGAAATTGTACAATAATATCCTGCACACAAAATAAAATATAAAATGCATGAAAGAAATTTAGGAAATAATGTAACCCATGGCCCTATAGAGGTATAAACTTGGTTTCCATCAGGGATGAATTTTTGTTTGTT
>JAOWBL010069449.1:0-20050 GCA_028564865.1 Zenarchopterus dispar
CAGCTGCATTGTAAGAAGCCTTTAAGACACCATTGGCTTTTAATATACAGAGTGATGTGATTTTTCTCTTCAGTAAATTTTTATGGTTTGATGGATTTGAAAGCTCTCTGCTTCAATCCTCCACACAAAATCTCAATGAGTCTGATCCTTAAACTGTTTTCCATGATGCATTCCATTCAGAAACATGGAGTTACTGAGATTAAAATTGCATTAAGTACCTTCTTGACTCAGACTATATAATTGTTGACCAGGACTTAGCAGCTTTTGATGACACAACTAAGACAACATCTGTGCTGAATCAACCCTCATAATAAATATATATATTCTGTTTTATCGTCCATTATTCCATTTATCTGTATAGGGTCGAATCACAAAAAAAAAGAAATCAGAGGGTATTTCAAAGAGAAAGTACACACGTTTATTTAAATCTGGTTTAATTTATTATAAATTCTAATCAGAATCAGTTTAAGGCCAGTTCAAATAAATCCAATTCAATATCATTGCACTTAATATTATGAGTTGAGAAAACACCGCCTTGTCAATTAAATGTGATGGATTATCATCCCAATGTAGTATAGGTATCTATAATATAGTTTCTGTTAACAAACGGGATGAGGAACTTATCCAATGAGTTATAGATTATACATATTTTTACACAGCACGAATAACAGTTTGTGGACTTTGATGACTTTTTTAAAACCTCCACCCTGATTATAAACTGCTTGTTCCAACATGAAGTAGAACATTAAGAATTTTATTTTTACTTTCATTTTCTGTGAATACAGTTTAATGGTTTCTCAACCTGGTACAACCTGTTGGAAATTTTTAGTCAGGTCCCTTTTTCTATATGTAAGTCCGATACTTAATGTCAGACTTTCAATGCACTGCTTTTCCTTTTCTTTCTTTTTTAAAACATATTTTAAGAATAATAGTTTTCTCTTTGGGATAATTAGTGTTCATTCATCCATCTATCCACGGATTAACTTAATTATTTGAAAAGTAACATTCAGTTTCATAGTTAAAAGCCTACAAAATAATTGTATTTTGTCTTCTCTGCTGATTCAGCTCATTCTCCAAATGCATTTGCACAAGGGCAGCCGATGTACCCCCTCCATCCTACCCGCCAGCCTTATGTAGGACCACCACATGAAGAGGAGCTCACACAGCCTCCCTACAACCCCTCTTATGGGCCGTATCCCTAAGTCGAAGACTGCATCCTTGGTCAAGCTGCATTATTCATCTTTTTTTAAAGACTTTGTTGAAGCATCCTGGGAAATAAGTGGTAATACGTGAAAGTCAAAGCGTAACCTGAGATTTTTTTCCCTCTTTGCATCCTGCTATGATTTAGAGTTTCATTGATGCCTGTTAAATGTCTTTAAAAGGCAAATCCAAATACTAAAATCCACTCTTTAAAATTTGGAAAGCTTGGAAAAAAAAGTAAAATTGCAAATGTTTTGTTTTGTGGGATCTCTCTGTTTACTGTGGAGTTGAATACATAAATTGCGTTCTTGTTGCTGACACTACATGTTTTTATCTCTGTAATAGCTAGAGCACAACCACCCACCTCCATATTTTAAACAGCACTGTGAATAAAAGTATATAATAATAGACACAATAACCTGCCTCAAGTGCTTTTCTTCAATGAATACAATCTAACAGCAGAGGTCCCCTCTGAGCCACTTCGACATGGGTATAAGGTTGGTTCTGGGTGGGTAGAATCACCTTTGAACTTTCAAGATCTACACACTAGTTACAGCATGCGCATTTACCAGATAATTACAGCTTCTGAGACATTGTGAAAGTCTGTAGTCTTTCAGAGTAAGACACATTTGATCAAGTTGGCACCTGAATTATTAAAACACGTTGCGGAAAACTGTACTTGAATTGCCCACAGTTCAGGTGGCTCACAAAGACTTACAGGTCGGTTATTCAGTTCTCTCTATAAGGCAGAAACGCTGTTTGGAACGTGTATTGTATTGTATACTTGAGTTTCCAGTATCACTATGGCTCAGTGAGGTGTTTTTAGCAACATTAATAATGGACCACATGACAGGAGGAACTTATGGCTAGTGGTGTCAAGAGTCTCGGTTTATGAGCTCTTGAATGCATAAAAATGTTAACCTATGACTGGAACATATATTAGTTAAAAGTGAGTGAGATATTAGATATCCAGTTGATTCTTTCTGAACATGTCTCATTGAGAATAAAATGCACATAATAATACACGCCCATGGGGACTTTTTCCTCCCATCCAGTTGAATTTAAAACCTCATGTTCTGATTTATTCAAGCTTTTGTCAGGTTTGCTTGCAGAGTTCACATGACCCTCTCCTTATATAACAGAGTTGGATGAGAAATGTTCAGGATCCAGTAGTTTCATGTAATTTTCAACACACCTTATTTTTATACAGTGTTCAGACTTATTGATTTTAACTTTCAAGAGGTGAAATTGTTTTTAAAAAAATGAAGGCTGCTACCAAGCATCAAGTATTTGAGACATATCTGATGGCTACATTTGGACATGCTCACAAACCTGGAGCATAAGATTAAGTTACATTGTGTTGATTCATTCTCTCATTTAAACAAAATCATAAAACAGTGCAAAAGTTGTTGTCATTGATTTGCTTACTGTGTTTCAGGTTTGCAAATATCATGATTGCAACAACAAATTTTCTTGTTCCTTATGTGCGTTGCACCATGTGATGGATTTCAGGCAAGAAATGACACTTTTGTGCTAATTTGCATTATATATGAACAGAATCTAACTTATGTTAAAACAGCAGAGAAAATGTGAGTTACAAGCTTGCCTAATGATTCATCTTTCCATAAAAAGACATAAGTGTTAAATCCATGATGTTGTCACTAGATGTTAATGCC
This sequence comes from Zenarchopterus dispar, assembly GCA_028564865.1. Taxonomy (NCBI): domain Eukaryota; kingdom Metazoa; phylum Chordata; class Actinopteri; order Beloniformes; family Zenarchopteridae; genus Zenarchopterus; species Zenarchopterus dispar. The sequence goes on from JAOWBL010069449.1 coordinate 2,877, forward strand.
AATATGACCACACATGATCCCGCGGGATCATGTGTGGTCAAGCAGCAAAAGTGGGCATGCTTGCATTTAATCCCATAATAACCAGCGCCACTCCTGCTTTTAGTACTGTCCATTAATCAATACAGAAATAGTGCTGACTGCAGCAACCTCAGTTATCAAAGTGAAAGGGTGGGGGGATGGAGGTCTAAAAAAGGAAAAATGACCCTGGTAGTTCATACCGATGCTGCTGTCATCTAAAATAAGCTTTCTCCTTGAAGCGTGACTCAGACTGCTAATGAGGGCTAGTATAAGATGTCACTGCAGCAGATAATCTTTATAGCTCAAGTTCTTTATGTCTGGTTTTCCTTTTCCTGTCCTACCCTCGGATTATGCTTTTTTTTCTGCCTGACGGCACTTTTGCTTGGCTTTCTGTCCGAGTAATCATTAAAATGTTTTCATTGGTTTCCGAAAGCATCCCACAGAATTTCTGTCTTCTTTTTTTTTTCTTCTTTTCTGCTGTGTGGAGTCGTGGTGTTTACATCTTAGAGGTGTTCAGCACACAGATCATGTTTAGGAGACAGCGGTGCTGGATCCCTGTAGGAAGCCAGTCATTTGAACATGTTCAAAGCCAGAAAGTGTGTTACTCTTTATTGAACCTATAAATCGTATTGTGTGAGAGAGAGTTCATAAAAAATGTGCAAAATTGCCTAGTCAGAGCTTTTTTTCTTGCAAAGATGCTTCAAAAAGGCTCAAGGGCAAAACAAAGATTCTCCCATCTGTGGATACACAAATCTTTTTAAAATGTATCGCATTGATAGAAATAAATTATGTATTTAAAAAACTAATAACTTGAAGTTTTATTATAAGGAAAGTGTTTTTACTTCTTATCAGAGTGCATCATCACTGCCTACTTGGTAGAACTTCTTGTTGAACCTGCTGAACATAAAATATTTTCATACTTACTGTAATTTTCATCTTAGAGAGAAATTTCCAGTAAATCGTCTGTAAATAAATAGCTGAGCTAGTCACATACAATCATGTTGTTGAAGTGTTTTGACAACAGTTTGCTGAAGAACTAAAGTGAAAGCTGCTGCTCTTAAATATCTTTGGACCAGCAGGGGGCAGAAAGGGTCAGACAGTAAAAACTGTTTCACGATGCCAGGGAGAGCACATGAGTGGAATTAAGCCTCATCTTTCAGGAAAGTAGAAGGCATCTGATGATTTTAGCCTGATACAGTAATCTTTGGGATAATTATAGGCCAATTAATCTAATTCTCTTTAATGTGTAAGTTTTAAAATAAAAATGTAGTCCAACTTGTTGCAAACTTCTCAGGCATTAAACTCAAACCAACAAACTTGATTTGGACATTCTTAGGACTGTATTTAGAAAAAAAGCTTTAATATAGTAAAAAAAAAAAAAAAAAAGATATATCCTAACAACTGTATTTCATAAAAAAAGTATGCAAACAAGTTAATGATAGTGGAAAGCAGCCGAGAGGCATAACTTAAATGAATAAACCCCCGACTTCAAATAAGTCTAAAGATAAAAAGGTGTATTAAAGTGAAGGACATATCTATAAATATGCAGGACAAATTATTGTATTTTTGATTTACTTCGATGAATTAAAACAAATATCAAGGCCGGTTTTTATAGTTTGAGATGCTTCTTTAAATTTATTTTGTTTCCATCTATGTATCATCTGTTCATTCTTCTTCCTGTTCAGAGATCACAGGCATCTGGTGGAGAATTTCCCAGCTGTCGCGGGTAAAAGGCAAGGCACACCTTGAATAGGTCAAAATAGACAGACAACCACCTGCACCTACATCCCATTCAGAGTCACCTGTTAACCTGACATGCATGTTTTCAGAATGTGGGAGGAAGTCAAGACCCACCAACATGGGAGTGACAAACATACTCTGCCCATTAACGCCCCTGACCAAGATATGAGTCAGTAACCCTCTTGCTGTGAGGTAACAGTGCTAAAGACCATGTCACTATCCTGCCCCTTTGATGGTTCCAAAAGGTAAAATTAGAATCATTCAAATAAAAATAATCAGCTCCACTCCTGCTTTTAGTACACTGATAATCACTAAGTTAAACTTGGCATATAATAGTTCAGTGCTCAATATGATGAATGTGATATATCAGGTTATTATTGCAAAGAATATATATTTTTTTGTCAACTATTAAGACAAAATAAAATAACTTTTGTCAGTGGCGATACGTAAGTAGTGAGTATCCTGTAGCAACTCACAGGCAGACAGAAACCTAATATCTGGACAACAAAAACAATTATAACCTATTCTAATTGAAACGTTAACTCTCATAAAGTGCAAGAATGTGGTCCTGACAGGCTTTTCCAAGCTTCCCACCTGTTTGTGTGACTGGTATGCAGCTGTTTGTGTGAGGTTTATTGTGTGGAACAGTTGAGGTGACGCACTGACAGCTGCATACAGACCGACTCAGGAGAAGCTGGGATCAGCTGGTCAAAACTATCATGGCCACGACCTCCTGACCTGTCGCTTTTCCTCACACGGTCAGCTTTGCTCCCTGGTTCCCACCCTGCCCAGCTCTCCTTATAGTTCCCTTCCTCTGTGCTTGGTCCAATTTCCTGCCAAGACTTCTCTCTGTCCAACTATTTTTTGTGCTTGAGGTAATTTATTTGGGTGTCCAGCTCAAAAAGCTCTGAGCTGACCTCAACTCTGAGACTATTTTGAGCTACCTAGGTTTGAAAATACTTCAGTGAACTCTTTGGATTTGTTATGTAATGTCGTGTGGGAAAAATCTGTGAAATGTTGCCTATAACCAAAGCTAACATTTAAACCTTTATTAAAATATAGAGTAATGTACCAACAAATTCAAATTTATATTTCATTATCCACCTTCCTGCCTGCCACTACTTTACCTCAGTTTTTTCTGTCTTTATTATGGTCTTTTAACAATCAGCTCAACACATGACTCATACCTGAGTGAGGCTTCAGCATCAGCAGCATGACTGAACTCCATAAAGGGAAATGTTAGTATTTGACTATACACTCAGTTTGTTTGTGTGCTAGTCTGAGCTCAGTTGTGTCAGATCATGCAAGCTCTCAGGCTCTGTACTGAATGCTCTCTCATATAGTATCAATAAGCTTTATGGTCATTTGAGTTCATTTGATCCCAAATTTGCAAATAAATCTGTAGGACAAATGTTACAAGAAGAGATGGCTGAAGAGTGGAGTTCAGTGACTCATTCCACTCCATTAAAACCAGCTGATATAAAAACAGCTGTAAAGCATGGTTGGAAAAGGAGCTATTGTACTTATTTCTTATTTTGGCCAAAGCATGTTCAGGAAATGTAGGCTTCTGGAAATTGTGTCAGTGTGTGAAAAAGTATGTTAGTCCCCTTTAGCAGCCTAGTTTTAACAAAGGAGGACGTGAGCTTTCGTTGGAAAATATATTGAAGAGACACATGTAGAAATTAACCATAGCGCGAATAAATAGATGATGTACTTTGTTTCTTGATGTTTCTCTGTCTGGATTGCTATGTCACAGCATGCACATTCTTCCACTCTGGTGTTTCAGAGTTGCTAAAGGTCAGTAATAAAGTTTCCTGGGTCACTGTCCACATTTGTGCCTCTTTTGTTTCTTCCATTCTTTCCAGATCAGAAGTGAGTTGTCAGGGCGTTAACATTCAGTGTGGAAAAAAAAGCCTTTTGTTTCCCTTAACTACCGCATTTTTACCCTTCAAGATTGTGTCTAATTTTTCCCTTCATGTCACCCAGTTGCAGAGGCACCTGCAGCAGTAAGTGGTCACAGAAGGAGGCAGGTTGGACCGTGTGAACTCAGATAAAACACCCTGCTGTCTTTTTGCCCTCCCTCTCTCTGTTCAATAGCCTCCGAGTATCCTGACAACCTTGCCTGGTATTTTGGCACAAGTCCCCTGAGTGTTGATGTCAGCTGAGCAGGGAGGGAGGTTGGGTGGAGGGCCTGAAAGAGGGAGGGGGAGGAGTGAGTGGGCTATTCAAGGCACTTGTCCTCTGTCTCCCTCTGAGCATAGAGGAGGGGGAGGCACACATGCATTGAGAGAAACACACTTGCACACTCTCACACGCATAGTAGTAGCAGCCGCATTTTCACAGCCCGCTCTTCAGACTGACAGCAGCAAACGGAGTGGAGAGCCAGCACAACAGTAAAAGAGCTGGAAACAAGACAGGCATCCGCAGAGAAGAGGGGAGGACAGGGGACTTTTACAGGATTTGTCCCTTTCTCTCTCTTTCTCTTATTTTTTAGCTCTCTAGGGGCCATAAAAGGAATCTCTCCCCTTGTGCTCTTCTTGAACTGAACTTGCTCTGCTGGAGGATCTGCAGTCTGCTATGGCAGCCCTGGTGGGACATGGGAACACAGTTTCCCCCTCATCTTCTCTCTCTTTTTGTTGGACTACCTTCCTCTGGGCTTTGCTAACCCTCTCAAGTCAAGTGTCCTGCTTTAACCTGGATACTACTCACACTCTGCATAAGTTAGGAGACCGTGGCACCTTTTTTGGCTTCTCTCTCGCACTCCACCAACAGCTCACTCCGGAGCCTCAGAGCTGGTGAGTGGATAAATCTGTTCCTGATCTGTTAGTAATTTCTTGTGTCTGCACCTGCTCTTCTGACAAAGCACCTCCCATACTATTTTTATTATTTAAGCCATAAAAAAATCTATGATCTGCATTTTGTACTACACCACAACACCAAGAGAAAGTGAATTAAGTGGAGGATTTCAACCCTACTTCTGAGTAGCATAAGCACTGAGAGCAGCCTGAGCATTGAGTTAATAGACAATAAAATACTGTAAGTGGATGAAAATGAGCCAGCTGACTCAGCTGAAAAGGTCTGATGTCCCTTCATTGATTTAGAAGTGATGTTCCTGAAACAGCTGCATATTCTGGTCTGTCAGTCTCTGTCAGGAGGGATGTGATACTGAAGTCCCCTTCAGGATCTTATGCTATTTGTATGTCCTCACGGATAAGTTGTGCATGTGTGTTTTCTTGACTATATTTGCTCTCTGTGTTGGCTGAGCGCCAGCAGTCATTTTGATATCTTTTTCAGGGATACTGAAAGCCTCATGAGCTTCATTCTTGACCGCCAGACATCTTGAATGAAAATTATTAAAGGATTTTCTTGTAAATCTTTGGAAATGTTTGTTGCAGGACTATAAAGAAGAAGTAACTCTCTTGATCAATATTGTAGGAATGGATGCAGATATTCCATCTAATTTAGTAGAAGACAGAAATGTACTGTATCTGTGATAAATCCTAAATGTAAGATGTTGCTTAAAAATGCCAAAATATGCTCATAAAGCACTAAAAGTAAAATCTTTTTTATTTGTTCAAAAAAATGTTTCATGCTGGTATTATACTGCAGATTAGTAGTGCATGTGTTTAGCATTGTCTTTTTGTAGTTTAAAGCTTCATTGCATGATGCAATCAAAAATAAATGTATCAAATTTGATAAGAATAGTCTACATTTTACAAAAATCATGATTTGGACAGAGTAACTACAATATATCTCTGATATCTAGTGAAATCTAAAGTAACGTAGTGGAAAATAACAAAATGGAACACGGGTACAAATACAAGATTTTAGAAAAAGAGAATTTACACACTCTAATCTCCACTTTTGGAGCTCCATATTTAACCGTTGGCTCCTCAGTTTACCACTGCCTGAGTCGTCCTGACGCCTGTGTGGACAGCGGGAATGACATCAGACAGAGTCATGTCAGGCTTCTGAAAATTTTCTTGCAGAAGCATTCCCGTCACTTATTTTTAAAACTTACTGTTATAATAAAGTACTGTATTGTTCACTGTAGTAAACAAGAGTGAAGACTCCAGAGAAACGGTGCATCAGTGGCATAAGTGCTGCAAGACAGTCAATAAAAGTCTGAAATCATGGGTTGATGGGATGAGCAGCTACTGGAAATGAGCGGCATCAGTAATGCTGCTGCCAGCACACGCTGACATCAACTTCATGTTTCTGTTACTTCTGATGATTTCATCTCTGATGTGATCTTGAGTCTGATTAGATGACTTTCAGGACTGTAGCCAGGAATTTAGAGGTACAAGGCTCAAGTGCGCCCAACTTTCTTAATCCAATAAACATCTAACCAAACACTAAAATGAAAATCCTGATCATTTGACTGATTTGGTGAATTTCTGGGGGTACAAAGGAAGACTAAAAAAGTAGATTTATTATAAAAAGAGGATGTTTAGTTGTTTGGTGTGACAAAAGAAGACACAGAAGACAGGGTAAGATAAAAATGAATGAAAGCAAAAAGAAGAAGAGGGTCAATTTCTGACACTCTTTTAAGTATTGTGACCATGTTGTTTTCATATGATCAGGATAGGATGATTTAGCAAAATCACAGTTAAACACTTGCTTTTATACATCTGTTAAAGGGAAACATCTGCACTTTCTGACCCTGTGATAAATACAACACTAACAATTACGTCAGCATCATTTTTGGTCTCTAAATATTCCTGAGTAAAGTATCTCTTAAAATGCTGCACAGCAGCTTTGATTTCCCATTCTTTTCCCAACAGGTAAAAAAATGCATGTATATTTATTTATCTGTGTCCTTTACAACTACATGGTGCATTTTGTGATCCAACTCTATTCTTAATAGAAGATGATTTTTTTCCTTTTTATTTTTTTTTCATATTCTTATCAAAAATAGAGGGAAGCTGGTCACATGGGCTTCTGCATTAATGCTTCTACCACAGATGTGTAATTTATCATTATCAGATATTGATCTGAAACCATCACAGAGCCTTGTTTTTGGACTTGTTGCTGAACACAACTTGATGGGGCTTTTTCATCTTTGGTCTGGAGCCCATAGTTCCCATTTCTACCCAAAAAAGTTCTGAAATACTGATATGCCAACTTCCACCCTGAAGGAATCTGACCTACTGGCAATGTTGACCAAACTCTTGCTCCATTTGTAAAGAGACTAAATGGCCTGAATAGCAACGGACCCATCCCACACTCCCAGAGCACCCTCCACAGAATACATGGAGAAAAACAGTTAAATGCTTTCTCCAAGTCCACCAAGCACACGTGGACCAGCTGGGCAAACTCCCATGCCCCCTAGAGCACCCTAGCTTTATAGATATTGTAACTCTGCTCCAATATGGAACCTGCATGTTTCTAAACATTTCAATATTATTTTCTCCCACATTTGATAAGTTGGGGAGAATACATAGCAGAAGGGTGCTGGAGATGGAGCTGACATTGGAAGGGAAAAAGGGAGGCACTAAAGAGGAGACCTGGACAAAAGATGAGATCATTATGTGGTGAAACAGGGCATGCAGTTGGTTGCTGTGACAGAGGAAGAGGCAAAATGGAAACAAAGATATCCTAAATGGAAACGCTAAAATAAGAAAATCTGTTGATTTGGGGAAACTCCACTCATCTTTGCTCCTCAAAAGTTTAGCTTTCAGTAAAGACTGACTTTGTACCAAATCATTGCAGTCATCTGTTGAAATCATTACATTGTTTTTTCACTTTTCTCTAGGACTAACTTGCCCTCTTTCCAACTTTTTTGGATAATGTCGCAGGCTTGAAATGCAAAATAGTATAACAACAATAAAATAGTAGCAATAATAGTATATTATAACATAATAATAAAATAATAATAGATAAAAATGTATAATAACAAAATAAATGACAATTTTATAACTTTTGCATCAACGTAATCAATCAATATAAGTAGTCAATGTAATTTTCCAAATGAGTGAAATCATATGAAAATGAAACAGACACATGTTAAACCTCCCTGTTTTCACAATTGACAAACTTTGCCTATTTTGTTAGAAACACAACCAAAAAACTTACACACTGTGTTGCTTCTGGGCTCTGGCTGACACATTTTGTTATTATTAGATTACAGACATGCAATATTTGGATAAAATGCTCATGTATGTATCAACATTTCATCTGTTTGGTAAGAGTTGAGGCTTTTTTTGACATGGTAATATTGTGGATATTTATTTATTATTCAGACAGCAACACAACACAGCACAGCTACTTCCTGTGTGAATAAAACATTTCCATTAAGCTTTATAATATTGGCCTCCCAGTGTTATTGCGGTTTATCTTCTGCGTAATGACACCAACTGCTTTTATTATTCAGCTCCTCTAATCCACTATTTTGAAACAAACTGCCTGAAACTTACAGTAATCAGATGAGCTTGACTCATTATGTATCATGAGGGTTAGGGTTGCTGCTGCCTGCAGCTGTTCTGCTTAATATTTTTGTGTGTTTAATGTCACTTGATTCAATGGTGAAACTGATATTACTGTTCTGATGATCTGTCCAAGGCTTACTCATGATAGGGTCACACCACCTCTAGTGTAGGAAGTCTAATAAAAATCAGCTTAGTCATGCTCTCAGAATAGTAGACTCTCTGTGGCTAGAATATGAACAATTTCAAGGCTCTGTTTTTTAAAAAAAAACACTATATAATGCCTTTTTTCATGTCAAGGTCATGTTCAATCTATAAAACTTGTTTTTCACCATGCAAGCCTTCCTTTTGCAAAGAATTTCTTTGGTGCTGAAGTTTTGTAATTTTACTTCAAGAAACAAGACTGTAGAAACTATTTCTAAAATATTTGGGAAAAAAGAGAAGAGAAACATGAGTGGAGTTTTTCTCAAGCTTTATTGTGCATTGTCTGGTCCTGTCTTTTTTGTACAGTTTTAGAGTATCGCTTTAGTGGTGGTCTTTGGTTCCTCCAGACTTGATGACTCCTTTATACTGCAGCAACAAAGGCTAAGGTAAAGGGGAACCACTGCGACACAATGATCTCATATTGATTGTAAGGTGATCCTGGTTAGTGTCATGTCTGGAGAAAGTAAAAGTATGCCACCCTCCCACATGGATAAGAGCCTCCATCTGTCATCGTGCACTTCTGTCAACCAAAAACACATTCTTTTTTTAATGCAATGAAGCAGAGGCCCCGAGCTGAATTTAGGTGGCTCCTTCTTCTGCTGCTGCTGATGCTAGACAGAGGTTAAGTTGGAAAGGTATTTAAGTCAAAGTTATGTGTGCATCTGCTATTTATAATGACATGAGAAATGCTTCTGGTTATAGTTTGCTGCCTGGTGAGAACAGAAAAAGTTGGGGATAAGAAGAGTTTAATCACTGCAGTCGCAATAGTTACAGAATTGGCAATCATATGCCTCTACAAAGTCCTTAAAAAAGAGTCCAGATAGACAAAACTAAACCAGTCTTTTGATGTTTGTTTAAAAGACAGTGGGTTTCCATGGCAACTATGATAGTGTGTACCATGTAGATGCATGATGGAGTCTCATTTTTGCATCCAGAAAGTTGTACTTAACTAATAAAGCGAGATTAAAGGGGGAAATTTAATATCTCAGGCTAATTAATATGTGGTTGCACGCTATAAATAGTGTCTGGTTCTGCGGGTGTAGTCTTAAATGTGTGCAGATTTACTTAAACCAGGTTCAGCCAGCTCATATCAAACATGACCAGAGGATGCTGTCTGGAGCGGCACAGACTGATGAAGTTTGAAACAATTAAACCACTCTAAAAAAATATTATTGTTAAAAATGATCTATTTTTAGGGCTGTACCAGTTAGACTATACAATATTTTTTTTTATACCACATCAAGTAAAATTACATAATGCAACAAATTTATGTGTTATTATGGACTTGTGATTGACAGCCAGCACACCTAATGACTTCTTGTTATCACTTTTGCTTCTAAGCACTGAACAGTGTATTGAGGTCTAGGTGTTGCTTCTGAGCTGTAAATAAAGATCCAACAGAGCATAATCTTTCATTATTTAAGGAGAATATGTTTTGTTGAGTTGGTTGTTTTATTAATAGACTGTCATGACTGGCTGTGGGTTGGGTGTAAGAGGAGGCAGTTCCTAACTTGTGCTAACCGAGTTTTGGCTAAGTGAAGTGGTCATTCCTGCCTTTTTTTTTTTTTTTTTTTTTACTGAAATGACATTTGAAACAGGAGCTCCCATTGTAAATGGTCTTGAAATTATGATGTCTGAATAAATTTGAGAAGAATAAACATAATATAATGTTAATTAACGTCATGGTTTAACATAAGCTAAGTCAGATAAAGTGGCTAATGTCATATAGGGGCTTATGTAAGTGTGCAAGGGAGCATTACATCACTGTCACACTTATAGCAGCAGGACTCTCCTGTTGTCTTGTTTTACCCATTTGCAACATGCCACCATGAAGAACGATGACTACTACTAGTACTAGGTAGAAAAAAAGAGACTACAAAAGCACTCTTCAGAGACCTACAGGTGATGTCACAGGAGGGTTCTCCAGTTCTTCTTGTACAGTCTATGGTCAGTGGAAACCTGCCCGTGTGAACTCTGATACACAACTGTCATTTCACGGTAATCCCACAGTGATGCACACTGTGGGATTACCGTGAAATACTACAGTGCACATTTCACAATTTCAAGGCTAAAAAACAAACAAACAAACAAAAAACCACTATAGACTGGCTTTTTTTCATGACATGGTCATGTTCAATCTATAAAAGTTGTTTTTCAGCATTCAAGCCTTCCTTTTACATAGAATTTCTTTGGTGCTGAAGTTCTGTAATTTTACGTGAAGAAAAAGGATCGTAGTAACTGTTTCTAAAATATCTGGGGAAAAAAGAGAAGAGAAACATGAGTGGAGTTTTTCTCAAGCTTTATTGTGCATTGTCTGGTCCTGTCTTTTTTGTTCAGTTTTACAGTATCGCTTTAGTGGTGGTCTTTGGTTGCTCTAGACTTGACGATAAATCATTTAATAATGAAATTTAGTGAAATAAAGTTTACTTTCATCCCGCTGCCTCCTTTTGTTGCCTCACCATGTTTCATATTTTCATTGATATAGTAATACTCAATGATAATACAAATGATATAATGTGCCCTTGACAAAAGAATTTTTCTTTTCTTTTATAATTTAAATCAGTCTGTAGTGTATATATCACGGACGCTACTGTTTTCTCTCACTGTCAGGTTGGTGATTCAGTAGACTGAGAATAGGGGCGTAAGTCTCTGATTGCAGTGAGGGTCATGTTTACATGCGGGCATGCTTTGGTGCTTTTACAGGCAGGAACACTCTGTCTCACTGCCAGGGTGGCCTCAGGTAGCAAATATAGTCCGAGACATCCCGTCTGGATTTGGGTGTCAAGGGCTCAGTCTAAAACCGAAGATTTCTGAGGCTGAACAAATCCTGTCATTAAACTGCAGGGGTCATTAAGAACAAGACAGGAGAGTGGGAGCTAATTAAGGTTGATTTCCAAAGATAGCAAAAGAAATTCAAATATAAAATATAAGATACCATTTTCAAAATTCACATACAAGCCAGTAAACAACACCATTACAGCTGCTGCCAAGTGACTAGAATAACATTTACTACTTTATTAATATTATATTCTGGTTCAAAACTTTGGATCCATGGGATAAATGATGATATCACTTCAATAAATGAAATCTACTTTTTCCAATACTTTTCAAGTCGCTCTAAAGCCAACGACTTTTCTGGTCTAACTAGCAGGGAAACCAATAAAACGGCATCACTTAATATTTGCTAACTGAAATGCCTTCCTGGACACCTCCACACTTACGTCACAGCAATTACAATTACGATGTCATGCAGTTTCACACAAAACCTGGATCAGAAAGCATTTTCCCATGTTCACTGCAGTCCTGTAACTGTCAGGATATCACCCAGAGGCATTGTGGGTGAGGATGAAACTCTCCAGATCTTTTAGGACTGGACTTTGAGCAGAACCGGCTTTGCGAGCCCTGAGATTTTCTGAATGATGAACCCCTGCTGTCTTGTATGGATGTGATTGGGTATGTTCATGTCTGAAAACAGCTAGAGGTAGAGTTAGTTTGCTTTTAGTGCATGTGATAAATGACGCAGTGCTACTGCTACTGGTGCTACTAATCAAAATCACAGCAATCATAAATTTCCTACGCCGTACTGTAATAGCCTGTATTATTTCAGGCCTAGATCTTATATCATTTAGATCCACATCTAGAAAGGTGTTCTGTCGTCATAATATTAAATCTGCCCTGAGACTATCTCTACAAGGATATTCTGATGTGATTGGCTCCCCATGAGTTTTGGGCATAATTAATGAGCACCAACAGATAGGAGCTAGATTTACCTGCAAAGTAAATTTAAATTTGCTGGTTACGTCTAGATTTCTAGGCTATATATGTTTTTGTTAATTACTGGACTTTAAGGGTGCAGATTTCAGTAGCTGAATGCTGCACAAACTTTTAACTCATTTATTTATTTATTTGCAGTGGTACTCTTTGTTTTGGGGTCACATTGTGCACACTGACAGCAGACTTACTTAAGATTTTTGCATTGTGCTCATGAGTGAAAGAAAGTCTTTCTTACTCTTCATTTTCTTCTGCACAAGCCCATAAATGTACTTCAGTGGAGACCAGCAGAACTGTCTTACACATTTATAATGACACAAAGAAATAATTTACATTACAATAGGCACATAAAAGCTACTTTTTCACCCCCAGCCCAAGAGTTTAGAATGAACCCTCCCACCCACAGTTCCCCTTCATTAATTCACTTTATGAGTTTTGTTCTGTTCACTACTTCTTTCTACTTTTAGTTTGTCCCACAGTAACTGTCATGCTAAATCTTCCCGGAGACCATTCATGTGGAAGCTATGAAAGTATAGGAGCCGTTATACTGGTTATTTATTTGAGAAATTAGAATGAGTAGAGGGTGTATAGTATGGGCTTCATGGTCTGGCATCCAAGCACACACACGATAAATGCCTTTTCTACCTCCCACTTACTCTCTCTCTATTTAGCATTCTTCTACTCTTCCACAGTGCTGCTTGGGCCTGGATAAAAGCTCTGTGGGAAGCTGGGCAGCCTGGGTGAAAGCTTTCAGGAATATTACTTTGCGGACCATGCGCTTAGTGAAAGCAAAGGACAATCTGCAGAGTCAGGAGGAAACGTACAACTTAGATTTGATGGAGATGCAGAGAAACAGCTCAGTCTGGCGGTGGTGGCTCATTCTGTACCTGGATTTATGGCATGTTGTGGTGAAGGCTCACATAATTATGCCTGGTGGTGGAAATAAATCTTATTTGACTCTGTTAAGGTTTGCTTTCTGTGTTACTTGGTAAAATACTCAGCATAATCTTGAGGTCACTCAAGCAATTGGTCCTGAACATCGCATGATCTGTGTGTGGGGGAGGTGTAGAGGGTCTTAAGGGAACAGAGGCTGCAGGGGTGAATAAATCATTGCAGGATTCCCTTTTGATTAAATATGCTTGTTCATGCTTGCGTGTGTGTGTATGTGTGTGTGCATGGAGGGAGCTGGGTTGACACTGATACAGATGCAGTTTAATCAATCAACTGATGGCAGCTCTACTGGGAACTGATACTGAAATTATTTTAGAAAGATAAGTAGTCAGGAACAGGAAATTACAAGAGAGCTACAGGGTTTTTGTTTGTATTTATTAAAACAATTTGGCATTTAATTCCCTGGGATAATATATAGATACAAATAATCACACTTTGTGAATGCTGCAGTAATTCTTCAATTGGATGTCCTTTACACAATCACTTGCATCTTTTGTAAGTTGTGTAATTTCCTCTAAGAGCTCTGAGTTGTACTCTCTGATCTTGCTGTCTGAAATTAAAATAGACTGTTTATTTCATTTCTGCTCTTGCACTGGATGAATGGTACTCTTAAAATCATGTGGTTAAACCCCCCCCGACATGATTTGACCCCAAAGCTGATTTTTGTCAGTTGTGCCAGCTTGGGTTATTGTGCATATTACTTAAAAACAAACAAACAAACAAACAAAAAAACTTTAAGTCTTTAACTATGCCAACAGTAAGGGTTTACTGTACAGAGAACTTTGATTTTACTTGAAAAAATTCACATATCTGGCATAAATCGCCCAGTTAATTTGTTCTCTTTAGGATAAGAGACAGAACCTGAAACTCAAAGCTGACTGCAGATATTTTTGGGGGTCTGTGACTGACTCAAGGAGAGAATTTAGACGCTTCAATAAGACAGATCAATAAATGGATGAGAGAATGGGGGACAAGACAAAAGATGGAGGTAAAAAGGAGAAAAGAATGGATGCTACAGGGGCTGGCCCTGTTTTCAATTCAGACTTGAGGGACAATCATTACCCCATTTATGCCTGAAAACAGACTGTCAAGTTATTGATCAGTGGGGCAGGTGGGGATCTTTGGGGCTCTTAAAGATGCATATGCAGGATGAGTAATGGGCCACTTGTGCTCTTATTGTGTTTGTGTCCTTCCCTGCTCTCAAATCTACTCTCGCCATAGCATTACATTGTTTTCTTTATGTTTTCAGGTTAATGTAACACCCTTTGGATATCCATAAAGAAATCATTTAGGCAGGAAACTGAGTTACATCCACAGGCAGGCAAGCTCAGTATCCCAGAGGAGTTTCTGCCCAGACTGGCAGCTGTTTCTGTCTCTCTTTTTGCACTTCATTGTGCCCAGCCATTTCCTTTTCTGCCCCGGGTGGGAGAGAGTTGAGATGTTAAAAATGGGATGATTCACAGACAGGTCATCTCATTCTCAGCTGTTGTTTTCTCAAAAGCAGAGCAAAGATGAGAAACACTGTACCAACTGTGAAATCTACGTTTTCTGAAACACACCCTATGGCTTTCTGACATTTATTGTCTCAGTTGTCTCCGGTGGACAGAGCATTGAACTTTAGCTTACACAGTTGTTGCCCCGACTTCCTGAGTATCTGCGCATGTGTTAGTTTGTGAATAATATTATTTGACCTATGTGCACACTCATGCTTCTCTTAATGTCAGCTTGTGCATATTAGTCTTTCCATTTGTGTGCATGTCCAGGTCAAAGGTCACAGTCTTCCTCCAGGACAACAACAAAAGGTCTTGAGAGCCTCTTGGCCCCGTGCCGACTCTGCAGAGCCATGGTCCACAGAGGAGCAGCCTCACACTGCTGTGTGAAGGACAGATGTTAAAGGGTGTGAATACACATTAGGAAGGTGCAGCAGTAGTCGTCATCAAACTAAATATTGAAAATGTTGAGGGGGTGTTTGATCTGACTTTTGCAAGCTTTAATTTCCTTTGAGAACCTAGGACTGCAGCATTCCAACGAAGGGCTTGCTTTAATGAAAAAAAAAATGTTGCTAACATTTTGCATACTCTTGATCAAGTTGAACAATGATCAAAAGAGCATGTGATTTGGCAGCAGACAACACTGTTTATGCCAAAACAGCACTGGGGAGATATTTACCAACCTAGAAGCTTAGGTGTTAAGGCAGCAGACCTAATCTGTGACATATTTAAAGGCTTAAATACGTGACTCTTTTCGTTCTGGTGTTTCTTTAGCTTTCACCAAGGGAAAAAATGGTTTAGATATTACTGACATATGTGATGCATTTTTCTTTTCAAGCTGCTCTCAGAAAGACTGCAAAGATGTGACTCCTGAAAGTGGGGAAAGATTGAAAGTTGTATGAGATTATATGTGTTTGTACGGATGTGGGGGTCAGGGGGCAAAAACAAATCTGGGGGAGGGGTGGATTGTATCATGAAGTGAAAGTGTTGGGGTCACTGCACACGCTCCCCTCAGTGAACACATGCGTGTCTGTGATGCTTTTGTGATGATCAACTGGGAAAACAGGGAGGATGGATGTGCTGTGGTGATGGAATAGGACTTATAAATCGCAAATCAAAGGAATTAAATGCAATATTCTGAATTCTTTTTTATTTCTTTTGTATTTAATGGCATTGGCTGTTTGTGGTAAAGTTTATCATGGGCTGGCACACACACAAAGTAGCAAGAAATGTCTTTTTGAAGATCATCCAACCATCCATTTTCTATACTTGCTTAATGCCGTAAGGGATCACGGGGTCTTTTTGAAGATAACAGCAGTAATTCATTCAAGTCGTTCTTTCCCCCTCTTTGACTGATATAATTTTTTGATTTGAATCTCCATTTCTGTTTTGTAAAAAATTTGTAATCATTATTTGCTACCTTGTTCACGCTTTAGATTTTTAGCACAATTGCCACACTGCCCAGCTACAACAGTATCTGTCAGTCTATTGGTTTGTCCACCACTTTGAAGATGAGATGATCTGATGTACAAATGTACGAGAATGTATGAATAACCCACGTAACGTCAGTCTGTTAACAGTGCTGTTTTGATTGTGAAATAAAGCTGAGATTAGCAAAGGTAATAGCATTGCTGAGTACAGCCTCTAGACTTGTTTTATCTGTTTGTCAGATATGGAGAGGCTCTTGAGTGAGACGAATCCCAGTTGCTTCGTCTAATCTGTGTGTTCATCCTGGCAATGCGATGGTTCTGGCTCTGTGGCATCTGGGCTCATGTGGGTTTTTCTTCAGACAGTGTCGCCATCACACTCAACACCACGATATCTTCTCCATGGTATCAACATACCCACTTAGATTACACACCAGAAATACATGCAATACACTCCATCCAGCCAACTGTAGATTCACTGAAAGATGAGTGGGAAATCATGATGGTACCGTCTGAATAAATCCCAAACAATGAGCTTACTCAGTCATGACAGTTTATCAGTGTCAAATCTGGACCAGCTGTGGCTGTCTGTTCGCTGAGCCCTTATCCGTTCTTTGGGATAGTTTCATAAAACATACATTTTTGACATAAAACATAGCATCAAAACAGTGTTTGTATCCTGTAATAATGTTAAAAGTGTTAAAACAGTTAATAATGTTAACATTGTTGCAGATTCTTTTATAATACTCAGGACTTTGACCACTGTTGAGGAATGTTAGATCTCGTCCTTTTAAAAACTAAGTCAAACCAAACCAAACATTTTTAGGTTTTCTTGGACCTTGTGGGAGAAATCAAGGTGTCAGCTAAAATTCCACCCCTTGTGATTATAATTTAATTATCTGTTTTTCAATTGCGTTTTGTTGTCAAACCTAAAAAATTAATCTTTATTTTTTATATGAAAAAAAAAGAAATAAACAAACAAAGAAAGAAAAAAACCATATATCTTGAGTACATGGTACCTTCATCCATCCATCCATTTTCTCTACCCGCTGAATCCATTACAGGATCACAGGGGTCTGCTGGAGCCAATCCCAGCCCACTGCAGGCGAGAGGCAGGGGTACACCCTGGACAGGTTGCCAGTCCATCG
>JAOWBL010069450.1:0-20050 GCA_028564865.1 Zenarchopterus dispar
ATATTATATATATATATATATATATATATATATATATATATACATATATATATATATATATATATATAGTGGTGGCTTCTTTATGACCGTTGCTGATATCTTACCCTCTTGAAGTTGTGTTACAATACACCTGTTGGTGCTCCACTGTAGGAAATGGCAAAAAAAAAACAAAAAACATCTGCTTCTACAGATGTCACATCCTTTCTGGAATATAAGTGTCCATGAAACACCAAAGAAAAATTAAAAAATGTGTGACTTATTCAGATTATTTCTCACACCCATACAAAACTGTGTTTCCCCCATGCCCACATCAAACCATTTTGGTCTTAAACACTAACCTCTTTCTATTTACGCTTTTCCATTTTGTGTCACTCAACCCTCATGATCAACTTTAGACTCAAATATGACAAGTAAACAAGGAATATTTGAAATAGCATATGTTTATTGTAGAATAGCACTCATTAATTTATATAAATCTAAACCAAGTGTATCGAGTAATGCCTCAACTTTAACCCTCTATATCCCACTATCACTCAGGATTCAATATTAGTCACTCAATATCAGTCTAGTAGGACCACACAAACAAACACACATTTCTCCTACCTCTTGGTTTAGGGTTTAGGTTTTAATATCTTTCTTATTTGATATTAGAGACATTTTCAGCTGAATTTTATTTGTAATTTTAACCACTACTCAGCTCAGCTTTGACATCTGACAGCTTTTGTGTTGCTGGCCTTTTTTCAGAAACGGGAAGAATAGGAAGCCTCAGAACGTGTTACATTATGTCAAGGTTTCCCCTCGGGCCATGGACATAACAAAGCAAAGGTTATGACAGAGCTCCTAGCAGACCTTCGATGTGCTGTTATGAACAGAGAGAACATGTCAAAAATGTGTTAAATCCAAATAGAAATGTAAAAGCAATTTTTTTTAAAAAAATGCACTTTACAGAGTCAGTTGATATTCAGCACCTGATTCACAAATGAAAAAAGGAAAGGAAAGTAAAACGTAGGAGAGAGCATAACAATTTGTTGCATCATGATGCATTAAAACAGCATGGGTAGGGACTGGAAAACAGGGACATCTTTGACTCTTTGGATGTAGGTCTACATTAACAGAGCCAACCACTAAGACAGTCAACCATGTTTTTATCCATCTTAACAACAGCACCTCTCTCTCTTTTGCTCTCTTTTCTGAGAGTGTAGAAAACATTCAACAAAGCACAACGACTACAGTTGCTCAGAATGCTGCCACTGCTGCTTGCTAATGTCTGGGCTGTGAACATGTTATTAAAGCTGGCAGCACAAGCACGAAGTACACAATTTAGGATACTGACTGGACAGGTTACAGCGTATTCACAAAGATTCACAGTAAGATGTTGACTCAGAAAAAGTGGAAAATCTAGTGAAACAGCCCAACAATGGAGAGAAATAAAAGTCTGAAAAGAGACATTTCTAAAGCAGTCTGCACTGATGGGCATGAAAGTGAAATGATTAGAAATACAGCAAAGAGTAATAAAGAAACAGATATGAGATCCTACAAAGTAAACAGTAAAAGGCAGATTGAGATGCATTTGTGTCCGTGTTTATTCATCTATTTTCTGTATGAAAGATTCATCTCGTTCACATCACCAACATGGTCTCTCTCAAAGGGCCAGTTGTCTTTTGACAGTAAAATTTTTGAAAAAACAACTCATATTGCATGACTGCCTCTGCACAAAAGTATTCTTTTTAGTCAAGGGTTTGTTACTATAAAAGTATAAGTCTAGAAAAAATAATAATGTACAACTATTGTGCAACATATTTGATAAGAAAACCAATGCTTGTGAATCTGAACTTGATGGCAGAAATTTTACTGTTACGGTGTGGCAAACAACTGATACACAAATATAACTCTGAGACTCTTAAAAATAGTTAGAGGTACCTTTTCAATATCATCAGTTCATTCATTAATACCCAACCATATAGTTAGCTAGCTTTACAACAAGATTGCTCTGTCATAGAGTTGGGTTTTTTTTCCACATGCAAATGATGTTAAAAGCCTGTCTCCCCTCAGACAAGACAACCAAGTTAGACCCCTAATAGAAGCTAATTGGATTCAGGAGTTCAATTACTGGAATGAGTTTGGAGGCATAGGAGCAAGTTAAAGCTTGAAGGCATCACTGGAACTGGCAAAGAACCCCTTTCATGAGTTTACAACATGTAAGTCATTGACCAGACAGGGTGTCCATGCCAAATCAGCATCAAAACTTCCAACACTTTCAAAACAAAAAAACAAACAAACAAAAAAAAAAAACAAACACTGAATCTCCCTGAAGTTTGCCAAAGAGAACATCAGCCTTCTAATCCACATGCATATCATCAGCCATGGTGGAATGATGATGGCTGTGGTGAAGGAACTACCATGGGAATGCTTCCTCAGAGCCTGGACCACTTAGCACAGGGGTACCCAAAATCAGTCCTCAAGGGCCGCTGTCCTGCAGGTTTTAGATGTTTCCCTACTTCAGCACACCTGATTCACATTAATGATCATTAACAGGTTGTCATGAAGGTCTGAACAAGTCTGTCAATGACACAGCGACTTGTATCATGGTGTGAAGACACAATCGAAAAAATCTTCATTTACAAGTTTACAGAAGCATCCTGAATGATAAACTAATTTTGGAGTGACTGCTTGCCAACTGAAGCTTAGTACAAGTTGAAAGATGCACGACAACAATTACTCCATGCTTTAAAACACACAGTGCCTTAATGGCTTTGCTCAGGGGCCTACAGGGCCTTACCTCTGTTAACCTGGTCGATTGAACCTGGGTCCTCCACACTCAAGCCCACCTCTGTAACCACAAGGCTACTTGCTTGAAGCCATTGCTATCAATGTAGGTTTGGACCTACAGCAATTACCTCCAATTCATTTACTTTTCCTTCAACACCTTAAATGTTAAATAGGTGTGTTCAATGAAGACACAAAAAAGCATTTTTATTTTACTAGCTTAACTTATTACGTCTGCTTCTGATGAAGGTGAGCTCACATTTTATGGCAAACTGATGCAGAAAACCATCTAAATCCACAGATTCACATGCCTTTTCTTCTACTGTAGATACTCAGATCAATAAAGTTGTAGTATATAACCCTGTGGTGAGGCCGAGTTTCTCATTTGTGCACCTTAAAGTAGTTCTGACATTTCAATACTTGAGTGCATTAGCAGTTCATAGTTAATTGACTTCTTTGATCTACAAGTTGAAACCATTCCATGAATAGTGGAAACAGCAGTGGGTAGCACCGATTCCTTTGTCATTTGTTCAAACTGTGACCCATGGGATAAATAATGGGTGCTTTTAGAGCCCCTATCGATCCAAGCAACTTCTGTCCAGCAGGAACCACAGGAGGTGCTTCCAGAGGCATATTCATCTCTTTCTTCTGTCCTTTGCCTCATCACCAGACATTGGAAAGGTGTCACGACTGCGTCACAGTTTGTTGGAAGTTCTTTGTGTAAAGTGTGCGTCACACAGGTCTGATGCCGATTCACAGAGGGCAAATACAATGTTAACTGTGCACATGTGGAAATGCAACTTGCAGGCAAAAACTGAAAAAAAAAAAAAACCTCTGGACACCCTGTAGATGATGCATACAGGAGATGATGAGAAAATGCAAATGGGTTGTGTTTTTAATATTCACTTTTTTTAAAAATAAACATTATAGGCCACAGACATAGTTCATGCTTATTAAAACATGACTTTGTTACCAGATGTTTTGAGGCACATCCAGCAGAAGCATTATTGTCTTAATCTTATGCCAATTTTTTTTTTCTTTCAGGACAATATAGAGTACTTGTATTTTTGCAGTACGGTCTGCTCTTTCCCAAAACTGAAAGTGAATCTTATTTCATTGAGCTGCTAAGTGCCTCAGATTGTGTTCCATGAAAATTTTGTACAAAAAGGAAAACAAAATATTCTGTCTGTATATGATCATAATGAAATAACTGAGAATAAACGAAAAAGTTATGAAGTGAATAAACAGAATCTCATTCCAGAAAACATAACAGGTGCATTATAATGTGCTTTTATGTTGAAAATATAGCAGTTTCCCCTTAAAGCTGAAGAACTGTAATATGATCACAATTCAAGGCTACAAAGTCTTGATAAAACTATAATCTGTGTTAAAAAAATTTGGGTTAGCTATGTTTAATATCCAGTAATGTTTAAGGAATAATTAAATTAAATTAAAAAATCTTTATCAATCCCCAAAGGGGAGTTGTCACCCACTGTAAACCAGACTTTTTTGTAAGTTTTTATGCATTTTTCTTTTTTGTCCCTTTTTTTCTGATAATACAAATAATGATAATTTCTTGTGATTATTTTCTTGAGGTCATTGGACAGCATCTCTTTAGGGTTAAGTTCTGGTTGTTGACTGATCCACTACAACAGGCGTGATAGTTTTGTGTTCAATAAAGAAAAGAGCAATCAAGTTTTTTTTTTTTGTTGAAATTGTGACCTAGACAAGGATCATGCCACATTTTATATTGATTTAATGCTGTAAACCAGTTAATTCCAGGAGTTTACCCTTTTTTTTAATTTTTTTTTTTTGGCAGCTAAGAAGGTTAAGTCAAGTTTGCGACCTATCCAGGGTGTACCCCTGCCTATCGCCTGTAATGAGTTCGGATAGGCTCCAGAAACCAGAGGAACCAATGGGTATAAAAATAGATGGATCGAAGTCAATTTTTTCATTTAGTAAAAGAAGGAAACTTTTTTATGTCTTTGCACATGTATTTCAAATTCACTTTGCTTGTTGGCCAAGTTAAGAACCATGAAAAATTACTTTTTTTCCCCCCTTTTAATTGGGTCAGGATGAAGAATCTCCTCAAAGGAAACTTGTTATTTAGTCTGCACATTCACACTCTGTGGTCTTTTTAAAGCTACAACGATGACCTGACATCAGATTTCTTTGCCATCTGCTATTGCTCTCCAGCCGTTCCTTTTGTTGATGTGTGTGCACAAAATATAAAGCAAAGAGTCACTCATTGGTTTTTGCGTGACTCTGGATGTTAGATAAACATACAGGAACCAGGAAAAGGTGTGCAAGAGATGCTTATGTAAGACCCGTTTAAAAGCAGGATGTCACCCAAGTCTAATGGAACATTACTGCTGCTGCGAAATCTCTAAAAAGGTTAAAAGAGAAGCAGTGAGGGGGAACTTTTGCCTTTTTAAGATGAGAGCAGAAAGAATGTTCTCAGCAATGCTGCAGCTGGTGATTTTCTTGACCCTCACCTGCCAGTCTTCTGCTGAAAATGAAAAGCAGGCTACGGCCTCCTGTCCGGAGCATCAGATGGCTTTTGGAGGCTCATGCTTTGGATTTGTGGGTGTGCAGCGAACTTTTCACAGTGCTCAAGAATGGTGTGAAGAGAGCGGAGGACACTTGGCCTTCATACCTGATAAAGACACTCAATATTTTCTTGAGAGACACCTGGACTCTGAAAAGAACATGTGGCTTGGAGTGGCACCATCTTTCTCTTCAAACCAGCAATATCCTGTGAATGTTGAAGGTAAGATGCAAGAGGAGAAGTGAAACAAAGTGCCATGTGCTCACTGTCTCACATAAACCTTTTGATAGACATTTATTGTTATTCTAAAGTACAATGAAATTGGATAGCTGTCTTTGGTCAAAAGGCAAGTTGTAAAAGCTACACTGACACACAGTTAAAAAGAAGAGGTGCATATTTGTATATTTTGTACCATTCATTGCACAGTTTTCCATGATGTTTTAAGTATTTGTTGAGCTGCAGTGCAGTGATAGCTGTGGACTAAAAATAACTGTTTCAGCACAGCTTTTCAAATAAACTGCCAGATTAATTAACCCTCTCTCTTCTTTATAATATTTATGGCCATTTATGGTATAAACTCAATCTTTATGTTTGGGTCTACAAATGTGTCCTCTAAAGTATATTGTGTTTCACGTGGTAACTTGCACCAGGGTTTCATGGTATAATTTATACTTTACTTGTTTGGTGTTGAAAAAAGATCTTCTCTAAGATATGGCAAAACATCCATGTTTTATGAGTGTAAATGTTTAATGTTCGAGAGCTGTTATTTTCTTTGTCCAAACACATTTTGTTTCATTTAAACAAAAATGCTGTATTTTGGTCTCACCCACACAAAAGTCTTTTTTCAGTTTTCCAAATCTCCTCTGGATATACACCACCTTCATCAAATTAACGAATAACAGCAAAGTTGTTGAGAGCGGTGCCTTTGTCCTTGTAAACCTGCAAGGAAATTATTTCTGCTCTCTTGAACAGAGAGCTGATTACTCAGGCGACCTTCAGACTTTTTTCAGAATGGTTCTTTTGGCAGGTTTTCCAGATTGAGGACTGATTGATTAGAAATGGCTTGTTAAGTTTTCAGAGCTTTGCCCAAATTCAAAATTGCATGCCAAATATGCACCTTTTTTTTTTTCTAAATGTAATATTCAGCATGGAAACAACAGAAGAACCTGCAATCAGCAAAAATGCCCAGATCATATGCTAGTACCAGGTAAATTTCCACTCTCCAATATCAAGCAGTGGTTCCTGAAAACCTGGATCAGAGTACTGCTAATGAAAGCTGTTCGTGTACAGTAAATACTGTATCCCTTAAATCCACTTCTAATCTATAAAAAGAAAAACAGCCTTCAGTCACTCTGTAATTATGACATTGATGGAAAACATATTGTTTCACTTTTAAAATTATTACAAAATATCCATCCCTCCATTTCCCTCCACTTATCTGAGGAATAATAAAATAAATGCAAATAAAAGGTTTTTGTACTTAACAGATATGCAAAATAAGGTGAGGCAAGGCAAATTTATCTGTAAAGCACATGTCAGCGATAAGACAGTTCAAGGTTCTTCATAATGAAAACATGAAAAAGAAAGAAAGAAAAAAGATTGAGTTACAGTGTAAAGCCATAATAAAGAAAAATTAGACTTAAGCAAGACTTACAATAAATTAGCATCATTTAAATTTAGATTCAGATGGTTGAAATAATTCAGTAAAAGTCAGCAGTAAACAAATTTTTTAACCTTGATTTAAATGAAGTGAGGGTTTCAGCATTCCTGCAGTTTTCTGAACACTGCTCCTCCATGTTTTGTTCTGATTCTGGGTACACAGAGTAGACCTGAACCAGAAAACCTGAGACAAGTCTATGATGTATTTTGGTCCTAAACCATTCAGCAATTTATAAACAGAAGTATTTTAGTCTATTCTCTGAGATACATGAGCCAGGACCTCAGAAGTGGAGTGATGTGGTCCACTTTCTTAGAGTGGAAGCAATAATTTTCATTAATAAGTAAATGTATGCAATTGTTCAAATTCTGAAGAGTTTACAAATGTTGCATATATATTGAGGCTTGCTGCTTTTCTCCATCCTCAGGTCTTCTGACATGGCTGGACGGTTCAGCTGTTACCTTTTCAAAGTGGGTGACCAGCCCACCGCCAGACGCAGCGTGTGGACACATACTGAGAAACTCTGACTTCCGATGGCAGGCAACGAGACACTGTGACAAACGGATGGATTTTATCTGCCAGTTTGGTGCGTATTCTGAGTCATACTTGCACAAAGTTGCAAGCTGAATGACTCTGTGTGACTAACCCCTTTGTAATGCTTTTTTTTTTTTTTTGCCCCCCACTCAGAGTCTGGGAGAAGCATTGTGTGCCCAGGTCGCAACACCACTCTGCAGTGCCGTCCTGGTCAAGTGTTAATGATAGACAGTGGCTTCTATGGTCGAAAAAGCAGTCATTACTGTCTGTCCAAGGTCCCGACACAAACAATCACACAACATGAGTGTGGGTGGCTGGATGTTTTAGACTCTGTCAAAGGTAAAACACAACTAAATAGTTTCACATGAGTTCATACATATATAATTGTTAATCTTGCTATTATGATTTATGCATTAATTTACAATATATTACATCAAACAAAACTTTAACTGTTGTCTTCAGTATAATGACAGCTGCTTCTTTATTCTGCTTTATGAAAATGTCATGTAAGCAGTATAAAAGGTTTTGCATGAATGGAAATATAAAATGTAATCCTCCTGCATTAGTAATGTTTGTCAGACAACAAAAGGAACATTTTGTCTGGCTGTTGTTTGAAAGGGATAATGTCCTCCAGGTTATTTCTAGAAGAAAACCCAGACCATAATGTCTTAAAAGCTTGTGTTACAGATGCATACCTCATATCCATCTAATCAGTCTAAATATTGACTCATGCATTTAACTGACAACAAAAAAAAAAAGACTCTCCAGCCATTCAGTTTTAACTTTGCTCATGTTGTGGATGGTAATCTATGAAGGACATTGCTTTTTTGGTGAGTAAGCAGGGTGAATTCAGTCAATCTCAATGTTTACCTGAGCAAAACATGCTCATGACAATAGTAACCAATGCAAATAGAAAATCATTCAGCAGCTGTGGTCTGGAGGACAAACCATTGTCCTCTTTCAGGTGAGGTTAAATAAAGACCAACAGAAGTCCACACTCAACGTCAAAGGTGGAGCTCCAGCATTGCAAGACCATCTCCTGCTTGAAATACTGTGGAAATGCTAAAAGGACTGAAGCTATATTGTTTTCTTACAGATTTTTTGTATTTATTTGTTGACCACTAAAAGTACTTTTAGTTATCACGGTTTATACATCTCATCTGGTAAAATATTATTAAGACACAAACTTATTGACTGATGGCTGACTGAAGCTTGGGGGCCAATCATGGTCACCCACCAGTTAACCAGGCCCACCAGAGGCCCACTTGTTTTTGATTTTGTTTTGGTAGTGACATTTAAAATATGGATGTTTTGACAGATTTTATCAGAATGAAAGTTAGTTGATGTTAGTGTCTTATGTCTGCATAAGCTAAGCCTACTAACTAAGAGCTGGAATAGCTGAAGTGCAGTAACTGATCTGAGGTGGGTGTGTTCTGAGGTTGCTTGCTCCACCCATTTGGCCATTTTTAGATAAACTGGCACTGGATGGCATCAGTTCTTACCAACATGGTGCTGTTAGATGCCTTCAAAAGCACTCTCCAGAAAACATAAAAAAGGCTATGTGATTCTTTGTTACATACAAAAGCTAGATTCAACCCATGCACAGCTTTGAATAACGGGCTAAAAATGTTCTTGTTAATTCTCTGGTGTTTTTGCGACAGAGGAGAGGTCAGTGAATTTAAAAAACCACCTAAGGGAGTCAGCACAAGATTAAAAACACTGTGAGATGGTATTACAAATCCTTCAGTTAATGAAACCCCCAGTATAGGCAGAGGAGCAGTCTGTAAATCCAATAGTCCAATCCTTTACTAGTGATTTGATCTGGGTCTCATGGAAACTGTCGAACCTGGCAAGCAAAGAGAGGGAGGTCAGCAGTGGCCTACTCGGGCAAAATGCTTGAAAATGCATGAATGCCACCAGCATCAGTATTGACAGGATGGGAGTGTTGAAGCCTGTCTGTATCCTCACTGCACCCCACCAGCCCTCCATCGTCTTGTAGTTACGATTATTGATGTTGCTGTGCGAAGCTCCCAACATGTGGCTTCCAGCTCAGTCACCATTTTCCCTTGCTGCTGCCATTTCTTTCCATTCTTTACAGCTCCTATTTACTACTCGTGAAGGTGAAATGTATCTCAATATACAACAAGGTTTCACAATGAAGCATGAAAGTTACATGGAAAAATAAATGAAATAATTACATGTTGCAGTATACTGACAGCTATTCATAGTATCTATATCTGAACTCCAGGCTGAAAACTATTCATCCCTATTTGCAAGCATTGCAAGTTGACAAATATATTGAGTTCAATGCATTTTCTGCTACAATAGCTGGTGTGTGTTATCGGGAGTTTCTTATGTTCCCTCTTTCCAGCTCAGTGTCACGGTCGGCATTTCTGCCATATTGCTGAAGTTCTCAAGTCATTTGCTGAACTCTGTCCTCATCAGAGGAGCTACCTGGCTGTGGGCTACCACTGCAAAAAAGGTAAGTCGTGGGAAAAATAAGTAAGTAAATAAATCTATTTTTAGCTTCCTGAAGCTAAAAATACTAGATTTACAAAAGCTTTACAGCATTTCTCAGCCTTGTAGCGTTGCTCAGGAGGGCCATGATTTGAGTTTTCTTTTTTTTTTTAAGTTGAGTTAAATTTTTTTCCAAGTGTTTTGCTGATATTTCTCCTGGTTGTTATTTTAACCTCACAGGTGGTACAAATGGCTGTTATTGGGTACTCCATGGTTCTCAGAGTGAAGGATGTCCCCATCAAAATCAGGCTTCTTGTCAAATATTCACCTGTTATAAAGTTGCTAAGCAACATGTTTACAAAGAGAGCTCTTTTCTGTCTCTGTGGACTGCGTAATGTCATTTCATTAAGACCTCTGAGAATTGGGTTGACATTTAAAAACAAGTGCAAAATATGTCTTAAAAACATATTTAATTTTACACATGAAGTAAAAAAAAATGCTTAAGCATTTCAAAGTGGGAGCTTTTCTTGTGGTTAAAAAAGAAAGCGTAACTCAAAACAGTCCATAAGCATTCAACCGCACCCAAAAGTAAAAACTGTTAAAAATATGTGAAATGAAGTATTGTAATACAGTCTATTCCTTCATACAGAATAAATGAATAAAATATGTTAGCTAAACAAGTAATGAAAAGCAATACCTTCTAAGTTCTCCCTGCTTTTTATTTGGTCTAAACTTTTAAAGTTAATGCTTACACATGTTAAATCCAAATATTTGATGCTGTCATTCTTAATTTGTTTCAAACACATTCTGTTGTTTTAAGCAAATAAAGAAAGATGAGGATGATCTCATTTAACACTTTTACTCTTTTTCTGACTTTGATCCATACTTATATATATCACAAATCTTGGGTGCAAATGTAAAAGAATTATAAATAATTGAATCTATGAGGCATTGTGAATAAAAATACTTTGTTTAAAGTAACATTTTAATGGTTTCTTTTGGTTGGGCAAAGAAAAAAGCTTATAAACAGCTCATTTATATGTGAGGGAAGTTTGTAATACCAGCATCATATTTCAGTTAATGTCAATATTTAATAGGTGAAAACAGAAACATAAAAAATCTCTGCTATATTAAATGTGCGCTTTCTGTCTCTGTTGTAATTATTTGCTCATTACTTTTGTAGAAGCTCAGCTATTTAACAGCACTTTTTTGGTCATTCTGCTCCACCATCAGGGCTCGCTCTGTCAGTGACATCTGTGGCTGCTGTTTCTGATGATGTCATCATCACAGTGAAGTGTCTCGTATGTTTGTCACAAAAAAACCTTGACTGCAAGCTAAGTACCGGAGATGGTCATATTTTTCACCTGCTCGGTCTGCAGGGGTGAGTATCGATGTTAATCCGCCTACTCATGCGTGACTCACAATGTGGGTTTGATATCAAACTGAAAAATTCAAATCGGCACAGATTTTCCACACAAGAGTTTCCTCTTCATGTGTGGGTGAGACAGTGCAACACTGAGCTCCTCAGTGGTTCATCAAACTTTATCCACCCACTGAATGTCCTCGCCCTTCCGTTCCGCTCTCATTCAGCCGCCTGCACACCCACTTCAGCTGCGACCAATTCCCCCTGAAACCACAGGTTCAAACTCCCATCCTGCAAGACTGGTGATGAGCTTAATGCCAATAAATAACTTAATGCCAATAAATAACTGGTCTCCCAAATGTCTCAGCATGCTGACACCCTTGCACTGGGGATAAGAGACCTGGCCCAAACTCTGAAAAACAGCCTGGTACCATTACCTCAAACTTCACAGCTGGCATAATGTGGTGAGGCAGGTAACATTTTCCCATCAGCCAAGCCCAGATTCATCCAACTTACTGCTAAACAGAACAGCCGCTTTGGCTACTTCAGTGAACTCATTTCCACTGCTCTGCCGTCCTGTGTGGATGTGCTTAACAGCACTCCATGCTCGGTGCTGGCCGTGGTAAAGTGCACATTTTTGTGCCAGTGAAACTCTTCAGGTTTGGAATCAGCAGAGCTTTGGCGACATTTTCCCAGAGAGGTTAAATGAGAGACATGAAGTTTTAAAACAAGACAAAGTGAAATTCTGGGTAGTTTAAACAAGTAAATGACTGCATAGCAACTTTCTGTTTTACACTTTAGAGGCAAAAAAACAAAAAGCAAAAAGAGGTCTATTCTGCTGAATGTCAAGGATGTGGTAGATGTCTTTACACATCAGGATACAAGCTGAATCTTTGTTTCGTGTTCATACAGTAGGTTTGTTCAGTTGTCTTGCTGTTACCTGCATCATGCACTGCCAGTAAGCATGTTGTTAGTGTCATAAGTGATTTGTATTGTTGCCTCACTGCTCTACACCCTGAATCATTTATCTCAATGTTGAACAACATTCTCCCCTTGTTTGTGCTCGTGTTCCTCTGATACTCTGGCTTTCTCCTACAGTCCAAAAGCTTACATTTTAGGTTGACTGATGATTCTAAACTTTCCATAGTGTACAGTTCTTTGTCTCAGTGTGGCCCTCTGATGGGCTCTTAACCCATCCAGAGTCTTCTCACTGACACCTGAATGAGTTTATCCTCCCATGACCCTGATTAGGATTAAAGTGGGTATGGAAAATGAATACACTGATATTGAAATAATTCATTTCGGCGAAAGGCTGCAGCTCTGCTTAGATCACATCATTTACATTCAGCTGTGCCCTTACACCCTGCTTTTTCTGGAAATACTGAGCTCTGTTCTGTTTTTTTTTTTTTTTTTTTTTTTTTGTGCTAGTGGTGCACACATAAGTCTAACTGTATTTTATTCTAATAAATACACTGTATTTTTTAAAACACTTTTTCTGTTGTGTCTACTTTGGGCTTCTGTTTTGCTTTTGTTACTTTTGTTTTGTCTTCTGTTTTGTTTCTATTCTGTTTAGCTTCTTTTGTACTATTTTGTTGACTTTACTGTCCTTTCATTTCGTCAAAGCTCATTTTACACAGAGTTAATCCTTTTTAACGTTATTTACTAAATCCTTGTGTGCTGAATATGCATGCTTTGTGAAAAATCTTGATAAATAGGCCACACAAGAAATTAAAATATGAAATATAATTAGAATGTTTTGAGACAGTATAAAAAAGGATAAGATGTCAAAAGTGATAACACAGTTGGGACTGCAGCCATTTACACACTACGCATGTAACAACTTTGTCTTTGTGGTGCAGTGAGTTAAGCGTGTTCTTATGGACGTATTCAGTTTGGAATTTACTGGGGGTTCGAAGGCAGCATATGTTTTTCTGAAAATGTCAGTGTGCTTCACAGAAGTGTAAATAAAGCTGACATAAGCCCAGACCAACACGGAGCCTGGTTTCATGGACATGAGGCTGATATCAGTCTGGACAACCTTTTTTGTCTTTGGCGCACGTGACACTGATTTCCTCCAAAGAAGATGTGGAATAGTGATTTTTGTGACCATAATACATGTTTAAACTGTATAAAGGTCTGTCGTAGATCCCTCTAAGACCAGAGATATCAACACCACCTCTGGCCAAGGTTAAAGAAAGTTAAGACTCCATATCGTAGTAACGACAAATCTTGATCCAGTATGGTCCAGGAGATCGAAGATCCAAGGCTTTTACATTAGACTTGTCCCCTTGACTTTTAAGTAATAAAATTCTCAGATTTCTTGAACCCTTTAAAAATAGCATGCAATATGACAGAAGAAATATACAAATCCCATCCATCCATTCTCTATACCTGCTGAATCCATTTTCTGGGTTACAGGCGTCTACTGGAGCCAATCCCAGCTCATTACAGGCGATAGGCAGGGGTACACCCTGGACAGGTTCCCTTCCAGTCTTCCTTGGTTTAATTCTGTTTTTAAGTATTTTAATAATTTTTCCCACACATTGTTGACAAATTAAAGATCCTCTCCCCATCTTTGCTTTTCAAAGACTTTCATTGATACTGCTTTTGAACCAAATCTTTATTAAAATGATCTGAGGAAATCAGATGTTTGAAATATCATTATATTTCTTTTTTCCTCCTTATTAGCAATAAATTGCCCCTGTACTAACTTTTTTTTTTACAATGTTGCAGGCCTAAAAGGTAAAAACAGATGTATATTTAATAATTAAATAAAGTTGCTATGAAAAAAATCATGAAATAACTTGGGCTCATACCATATGCAAAATGCTAAGACATAAAATAAGACTTATTCGATCCTACAGTGAAGAAATTTAAGTTAACCAGCAGCAGAACTTGGCATTTTATTTGTATTTTTTACATCATCCCAGCTTATTCTGATTTGGAGTTTTCCCTTGAATCATTTTTCATTTTTATTTTTGTCAGTTATAGTTACTTGAAGCAAACTTCATACTGCTTTTGACTTTATATGCATTTATAATTTCAGCTTAATAATTTATTCCTCCCAGCTGGTTTTGCTAAAATTACTTTAATCATATTTCATGGGCATGGTCAATAACTGAATAAAATTCAGTTTTAGGCTGATTATGTTTTTGGAGTTGGTTAAAACATGATTTGGACACATTTTGATGATCATTGATGTGGCAACAACACCACAATAAATGTCCAAGAAACATACATTTTTCAGAAAACATTCTCAACAGTTCTCAAAGGTATTATTATGGGAGAAATATTCTGAGAATATCACATTTATATTCCATATTGTCCAACTGAACCAGTCTAAGATCAATAACCTGAAACTGGGTATGTTTTTCATGTAAATAATCATTGCATTTTGAAGCACTGACTGATATTGTCTGGCGCATGTAACTAAATGAATGTTTTTCTCTCAGAAGCATGAAGTCAACACTGCAGTCCCTGGATACTGTATTTGTTTCTATATGTGTTTTTGTCAGGTTGGAGATCATTCTGACGCACAAATACACTAATGCAGGTGCATTTGTTGTGGCTGCTGAATGCACCAGCAGGGAAATGCACATTACAGCTCAGGAAATAATTACCATTCAGGAGCCTGTTACAGAGATTGGAGTCATCAGGTGCTATACCGGGAAAAGGTCTTTTTATGAAAGTAACTGCAGAGTGTTGTATGGAGGAGCCTTTCAAATTCAAACGAAAGTAATGACAGGTTTGTTCAGAGATGGGGGAGGGCGGGGCGGGGGGGGGGGGGTAATAAATAATTCATCTTGCTCAATTTGAAATAATATCTTGAAAGCATCATGTTTGTTGGTTTTCGATTATGATTACTTCTAAATGTATGCAGTAAATATTTTTCTTACCTTCAGGCACGAATGTGGTCTACAAAATTCAAAGTGGAGCAAAGTTGTTGGCTGGTTTATCTGTGGCTGAAGGAAATGTCCCCCAGAATATCACAGTGACACCAGAAGCAGTGAAGCAGCTCGGGCCCGGCTGCCACCACCTGACTCTTCATGCATCTAATATGATCACTTACTCTGAAGTGTCTGCAGACCTGCAGGTGAATCAACTTTAGAGCTAGAAGGCAAAAGTCCAATAACGTTAGGCATTTTGATCATTTGAATGAGAATCATTGAGAGTTTCAGACTGAATAATCTCTAAAATCTTATACGGATTATTTTCATGATCGTATTTAGATCCAGTAAAGCTGAAAGATTAGTTAAGTCTAATCTTGCAGAAGTCCTGAATGTTGATGTATCACATTTTAAACAAATTGGAAGCATTTGATTAATATAGAAGTACAACTGTAGGATGAAAGATGGAAATTTGTATTTAAACTGTGTTATTAAAAGTCAGCTATTTTATTTGGAAAATTTATTCGTAACCTAAAATTCATTCAGTATTTTTAGTGTTGAATGTATCAGATAATTCGTTCTGCAGGTATTTTTAACTTGAACAATTGAACAACTTTTTGACCAGAAATCTTTCTTAAATTAACAATTTGTTAAGTAAATTCTCAGTTTAGGGAAAATTTTCAAATATTCAAACTTGCTGAGCAAACAATAAGTCTCCAAAGAGGCAGTTCCAGTGAAAGCAGGGGCTATAACGTTGCGTTATTCAGGAATCAAAGGGACAGAAAAGGGACTTGGGTTTTGTACTTTATCCCAATAAGTCTTTTGTAAACCGCTAATATTTAATAAGTTAATTATATGACAGGGATTAGTAAGAAAGCTTATACATTTGAGAGAATATTTGTCCATTCGTTCATAGTGATGGAGATGCTGGGGCAGATCAGCCGCTACCAGCTGGTAGGGAAGTCAAGACCCCTGACAGATCTTCAGTCCATCACACTATCTGAGAATATTGTATCAATGAAATTAGAATAATCAATTGTTTTATAAGACTTTATTTTTAATAGTCTTTTTGAGAGTGAAGTTGAAAATTTAGGGTCTACAGTTGCAAAACACAGTGAGGCTAGTGGCTTGTTGGAACCTGTGTCACTGATTTGTCGCCTAATGATTTATTACTGACCACAATGACATGGAGACACCAGATTTCAGGACAGTCTGAGCAGAATTTGTCCTTTCTGGGCACCTTTATACTTTTTCAGCTGGTTTGATGTTTGAACACTAGTGGGCTGACTTTTAGTTCGTTTGAACATTTGTCAGTCATCTGAAATCCTAAATGCCTTGGTATTGCAGTTATAAGCCTTTTTTTGCTGATGTTAACACAGACACCTGCTTGCCATGGTCTCCCCATGGTGTGTTGTCACCGCTCCATTATTAGCTGATGATATTGAAAGTTTTTTAGCCCAGCAACTATTTGTGCACAATAAACTCAATAGTCTCCTTTATTCTGGCTCATGAGCTCCTCCTCACAAGTTTAAATTATAACCTGTCAGCATCAAATCAATCAATGAAGAAGTAAAACAGCCTCTAAGATCAATTTTAATGTCAATATCAGTTCATTGTTGAGTATTTGCTAAAATCAATACACTGACTCATGGCCATTAGGTGTGAAACCATTAATTTAGTCCTCAATGATCAACTCATGATCTGCTAAATGTATGCAGTAACTGTTGTTACTTTTGAGGAAAAATAAAGGTGACAAGAATACATCTTTTGTATATCTATGTACTCTGCAGGTTTGCATTTTGGAGAAAATAGCTGGGCTTCACGCCTCCGTGCTGAATGATGACTGTTTCGGCTCTCCATATATGACTCTTGATGTTTCCCTCGACCATGGAGAACCTGTGCTGCTGCTCTTCTCGTGGACTGGAAGCAATGGATCATTTTCTGAAGCTAGAAAAATGAATACCAAGAGGGAAATTTTTCACTTTGGATACCCAGTTCAAGGTAGGAGGACATAGGACATACACAGAGAAAGAAAAAAAACATGCTAAACTCTTGGAATGAATGGTTTTCTGCCTTATTTAAAATGTGATCTGATCTTCATCTAAGTCACAATAAGAGACAAACTCAATAAGCTGAAACTGATGACAGAAACTGTTCTCATTTCTGATGTCTCATGAGGTAATGGACCTTTAGACTGATGACTTCAGTGAAAGCTATTTAAAGTCAGTAGTCTGCTGGAGTCCAGATATTTAAATAATTTAGGGGGTATGGCTAACATCTACTTTCATACATAAAAACACTTGAATATTTTAAATTTGTGGTTCATAAGAAATATCTGTTGACACAAACCATGCCTAAGAAAAAAGGGAGAGATTCATACCAGACATCCTACAAATATATGGATCTGAAGAGGTTCTGTAAAAAAGAGTGGTCCAAAATTACCTCCTGAACATAACACAGGTCTGATTCAGAGTTACATGCCTGGGGAATTTGCAAAAACTAGATAGACTTCGAAAAAATATAACCAGGAAAAAATATATAAACCCCATCAAAAACTGTCATCAAGCCAGAATATCCTGAATGTCAAAGGACTTGCATAATTTTTAATGAAACTTTTTTGAAAAGAAGCCACAAATATGATTAAAGATGTATATAATTCACTCATCATTGTGCTTATGATTTTCCTTCAGAATCTATGCAAATGAAAGTCAGAGCATGGAACTCCTTCTCCTCTCTGGAGGTGGAGGTGGACGTGGACATACGTTCCTCCTGTGGCATGAACTCTGTCACTAAACATTATGACATTAATAAACCTTCATTGAGCCTTTACAAGAAAATGGTAATTTACTTCACAAGTAGTTTTGTTCATTTTTCTTGCACTTCACCTTATACAATGCAATATTTCTGAACCTTGTGTTTATTTTCAGGCAAAACAACATTTTAGAGCTGCAAGAGCTTTGTGGGATATAATTGCAAGTCCTTCTAGTTCATCAACTCATAAAGATGAAAGTATTGAGCTTTCAGTCACCGACCAATCCATATTTACTGATGCTAAAACATACAGATGGAGATGTGGTAAGATATACTATTTTTAAAATTCTTATTTAATAACTGTTGATATAAGATGGAGGATGTCTATGTTTGAAAACTGATAAGAAAAACTGCAGAAATGCTTAAAACTTGTAGTCTTTCAAATGACTAGTAGGGATCCAGTCTTCGGCTTCGGCAAATACAAATAAAACTATAGAGACACTAGACGTTACTTTTTACCAGTTTGATAGCATATGTAGCATTCACTTAACAAGTTTATAGTATCTGTCAGTAGTTTGATATCTTAAGCACAGGACATATAAGTATAAGGCCTTTGGTATACAAAAGTATAATGTTCCAAGTTTCAGGATCTATCATTGGTATCTCACACAAACCATAGCTATTTTGCAGTCTGCAAAACAGTTTGGAGAGAGAAAATGTGAATACTCAAATAAATGTTCAAACCTTTAAAAAATAATTCTGTCAGATTCTGACTGATTTGTACAAAATGGGAAACTTTTCACAAGAGCTGTTGGGCATGCTGTCTGGTTCCCCTTATGGAAGAGCGCATATCAAAATATGTCCACCTCATCCTCATCGGTGATGCAATGATTTTATTGTTGTTGTTGTTGTTGTTGTTGTTATTATCGTTATTATTCAAATAGTTTCCTTTTATTAATCACCTTTGTAGAGCCCTCTTCACAGTTTTTCAACAAACCTTATCATAGATGAATTTATATTCCTTAAAATGCCACTAATGTACTTAGAAGTTTTGTTTGTACATCCTTGATTTTTTTGTCATTCCTGTTCCTGCCATCTGTTTTCAGGAATTTGCTGCATTCATGAAAGCAGTACTCTAATGTGTCAGTGATACAGTTTATAGCGACTATATGATCATTTACCACACCACAACACTGCAAACATTCTTTGTTGGAGAATGAGCACACTTGGAAAGATTACCATGCAAGGGAGAGCATCTTGGTTCCATTGAGACAGACAACCTCAGGATTATAGTTGTGAATGCAGTTTACATCCTGTTACATCCTGTTTGAAAAAAATCGAACCGACCATACGGTGGCACCACTCCAGCTGGGTGTGGTCTGAACAGAGGGTGTATGGGTGTCTCAGCAGGTAATAGCAGAGGGTTTCAACCATCCCCCAGACACTTCTTCTCCACTGTACTAGACCTTGTCTCTGTCTGTGACAGTTTCTGACTTATGGATAGTCAGACACTGGCTCGAGCCACTAAATTTACTGAGACAAGACGGCCCCCAGCCCTCTGTCCAACACATCAGTCTGCAAGAGTTAAGTCAGGCATGTGAAGCAGCTGCTCCACACAGAGAGTCAACCTCTCAAAAACCACCACCGAGGATAGTTTTAAAGATACCAATCTGAGTATTATTTCCAAACAACAGTTAGTGATGACACCCACTTTAGATACTCAGTGACAGTTCAGTCCTGTCTGTTTTATAGAAATAAGTAATAAAGTCAGCTGATACTCTATTCTCTCTCTGTTTACAGAAAACACCTGCGAATGCAAGAAGGAAACCAAAGAAAAGACACACATCATTGAAGGGGAGTGCCTGCCACGTCCATTTCACTTTGATAAATATAATCTAGAGATAAACTGGAAAGGTGGTATGAAGTTTGACAAATCCATATGTGTTACTCTCACCCCAGCGCCGTACACATCAGATGAAATAAGGTATGCAATATTTCAGAAACAGACATACTGGTACTCTGATTCCTGTCTTCTTTACACAATTAGCATATAATCTGTTACGTGTGTGCCTGTAATTGTTTAACAG
>JAOWBL010069451.1:0-11779 GCA_028564865.1 Zenarchopterus dispar
GTAAACAGCTGTGAAAAGGTCAACAAATATATATATATATATATATATATATATATATATGTGTGTGTGTGTGTGTGTGTGTGTGGAAATTCAACAAGTGAAACAAAAGAATAAAGTAATTTGCACTATTCCTTTAGAGCTGTGCAGCTGCCCCTTCAAAATAAGAGTTTTATACTTTTCATAATAAAAAAGATTTTTTGAAAACTGTATGGTCATAAATCATTAAGTATTTTATCCTTAGTGAGAAATG
Organism: Zenarchopterus dispar; assembly: GCA_028564865.1. Lineage (NCBI taxonomy): Eukaryota > Metazoa > Chordata > Actinopteri > Beloniformes > Zenarchopteridae > Zenarchopterus > Zenarchopterus dispar. The sequence goes on from JAOWBL010069451.1 coordinate 251, forward strand.
GACAGGTTAGTTAAAGACAGATGAGCTGAAATAAGATGACAAACTCTAGAGTTACTAAATTTACTAGTATGATCAATAAAAATTCTCCATACTAGTGTCAATCTAGTAGGATACTAGTATGAATGATGAGATAATTATTGAACTACTCATTGAAATGTAATCTTGTTTTAATCCCAACAGGATCTTCTTGTTTCATTGCTTGCTATAATATATAATTGTTTGGGTTATTGTTTCGCATGGATATCCTATAGCACACCTGCTGCTGAATTTCCCTGCATTCCAAGTTTATGTTTGGATGAACATTTTTGGGCCACCTACTCTTGCAAGAACAGTTTTTAGTTTGTTATAATAACAAACTGATTATTTGCTGTCCTAATTATTTGCTACATCTCTTCATCCCGGCAAAGTGCGGTCAGTTGACCAGAGACTAGAGTTAAAATTTAGTTTAAATTACTTTTGGTTATTCCTTAAATGCCATAAAGATTTGCATGTAGCTCTCGCAACGCACTAAAAAGATTACAAAGAAACAGGTGATGGGGAATCAAGCAGCGCCACACTGTATTTACTTATCCTTATGAATAATTCCAGGTTTTTACATCATTTACTTTGAACAAAACAACACAATTATATGTACCTGTGATGTTGCAATGTATCTGTCAGATTCTTTACCACGTGTTGTGAGCACAACTGGCACTTGAAAGGGTTGTTCTACACCAGGAAATGATGTGTGTCATTCCTGTTTTATATACTGTATTTAATGTATAATGTATTTAATGAAGAGTCAATATAAGATAGCTGAGGCAAAATAAACTGACAACCACATATGTGTCATATTACATTAAAATATGGTATTAAATGCATTTATTGTAAAAAAAAAAAAGTTTTTAATGTGAAAAGAATAAGTGATACATGACAGGGTTATACATCACGCTGCTCCAAAATAACTGCCAAATTTCAGTGCTTTTTTTTTTCAAAAGGCTTCACTGCCTCACCCGTTTCTGTAGTGGGTGGTTAGAAATCTGTGACAGCATTTCCATGTGGGGTGACAAGAGAAAATAACTCCGCTCAGAATTAGAGTACTTCCATCCTCATGTGCGCACTTCAGTGAACAGCACACAGGTTTTTAATGTCTTCACTTAGTAGGGCAGAAAGATGTAATCTTGTAGCATCTCTGTAATAAGCATAATAACCCCACTCCAAATTTAGCAGCAAGGACATTTTTTTTAAAAAGGAGATGTGGTGATAGACTGGTTAATGAACAGCAGATGAATCAAGAGCAGAAGAAATGGTGAAACTCACATGAATGTTAAAATGATAAGTGAAATAAGAAAAAAGCACTTCCAAAGCTATGATACAACAGTCAGTTATGAAATGGAACCACAGTGATGACTGAAGCTTTTTGAAAGCAACTATTGCATGATGGATACCCAGAGAACCAGCTGGCTTGTGTTTTTAGCCTCAGGATAGACCACTGCTCTTTTGGAGTATTTCATCAAAATGATTTCTTAAATATTGCCTTCAATATCCCCTTATTTTGTCCAGCGGCATCGGGCATTACCAAAAACCCCAGCCTTTTTCTCAGTAAAGAGCGGGTTATGCAGTTTATTCGAGTGACTGTAAAAAAAAAGGTTATTTCTCAGTTATTGTAGCTTGGTGTGGTGGTGTTTAATAGTGTCTCATAAGATATTTTCATCATTAAAGCACAAAAATCTATGCATTAACATAAAACTTGCTCAATATTTTTGGCTATTTAACAAAAAAACAGTAAATGCGCTCTGAAATCTGGCAGATTACATAACATTTAACAATTCAAGAGGCATTATTGAAAGTATATCCTGCATAAATTATTCTATTTGAAGGTTGATATGCCGAACTGCTGTTTTCCCACAGAGCAGATAAGAAAGAGGTTTTCTGATCTACATGCCTGTCAGCTAAGTTAGAGCCAAGTCCACAGGGGTCTGACATTGCTTGTTTGGCATGTGGTGTCTCTTTTTCTCTCTCTCTCTCACACACACACACACACAGAATATTTGTTCATACAAACATAAAAGCTCTGCCTTACAATTTTCTTTTATGCAAGCAAACACTCACACTGGTGTGCAAAGCTGTGTCACAATGTGACATTAAAAGCACACAAGGGACAATCCATAAATGAAAGTTAAACAATTCAGAGAACAATGAAACGACAGATTATTTCTGCAGGTGGAGGGTTTAAATGAGTCTCTGTTTCAAAATACATTGCAAGAAGTAGCTGCTTTTTTAATCAATCAAATGAATACAAACTTTTAAAAGAAATATTTGTCCCATGTTTTATACTGACACTATCACAGTATTATTGCTTAAATATGCTAAGATGCCTGGCCACAATGGTAAAAAAAAATATTGCTCTGTAAGATGACGGGCAATATTTACTTTACTCTGCACATCTCAGACTGTTTTCACAAACTCTTAGCAGGACATAAAAAGACATCATATACAGCCAGCTGAAATGTAAAAGTGACGATGGCTCTGGATTAAAGTCGGAGGACCAATAAAAGGTATTACAACTCTTCCTGAAGGAGACATTAATGTTTGCACCAAATTTAATGGCCATACAGCTGCTAAGATGTTTTACTGAAACTACACGTCAACATTATGATGGAGGTAAAGGGACCATCTAAGTAGGATTAATCTTTTTTGGAGTCACTTTATTTGAGTCCAAAGGCAAAAACAAAACCAAACAAAAAAGGCAATACAAAAAGACGTTGCTAGAATGGATACTAAAACCAAATGCAATTGATCAACTGAAGTACTCTGTCGTGCCCTGAAGTCACATGTCTGTTGTTACAGAGGAAATGACCCACAGAAGACTCACCTCTACATTAACACTGCATCATTTACAAATGTAAGAAGTAGCAACGCCTACTTGCCTGTACAAGCTTCTGCATCACACTAAAAGCATCAGTCAATATAAGAAGATTTGTTTTCCAAAAGTACTTTGATTTTTACATCTGGAAAAAAAAAAACCCACCCATTCAACGCAAGTATTTCTCAACCGCAAGCTATTTACATTGATTTATCAGAATCTTACACAGTCATGTCCCTAATTAATCTCTTTCAGCTGAGAAGTGTTTTATTTTTACTTCAGGTGTTGTCCCCTCTCAGCAGCTACAAAGACATGCCGAAGTGCAAAGTTCAACTCAAAATTTGAGAAGAGGAAAAGCAAATACAACAACACATTACACAGGCATTCACATAATAAACATGCCTGATACTACAGAAAAGGCCATCAAATCCAAGTTTCTGCTGAACTATCTTAATGGGAGAATGTTTCTGAAACACTAAGAGCAGTGAGAAGGTGCAGATGCATTGCAAAAGCAGAAAGCTAAGAATGAGAATGATGCCCGTTCTGAAAAATACTTAAAGTACACCTTCTCCATCAGCTCCCTGTTCTCCACATGCCTGGCAAGCTAAGAGCCAATTAGCAATTTTATTGAATTTGACTTTATGAACATACTGAGGCTTTTTATGGGGTCACTTGCAGGACAAGTGAGCAATGTGAATACTATAGTCAGCATCTATAAATAAGTGCTGCTGAGGGCCAAGTAAGAGTGGATGCCACTCAGGCCCACGGAGGACACTTAAGAATCTCTGCCAGTTAAAATATACAGCTAAGTGGGACAGGTGGTCATGAATAATGCCGCACAATCCAGCGCATGTCTTGTTAACCTGAAGTCCTCAAGCTGTTGTATCCCACCTGAAGATATGTCTGTAACACTACAGCAATGTGTTCCTTTTCCTTGTTTTTCTTATTCCAAGGAGAAAGTGATAACTGGTGTCAAGTCACACATACTTGCACATTGAATCTTTTGTAATGGTAATACTGTGTGCCTCTTTTAACCCTATTATGCTGGATGTATCATGTTGAATACAAGGATTTCTGATACGGCTACACTACCCCATAATCACAAAACTCAAATAAAAAAATGATATATAAATATACATATATAAAATAAAATTAATTGAAAAAAAAGACCAACTGTTGAAGAAAGGTGTTTTCAGCTTCAATACATAATAAGCACTTCACATAAAAAAAGGATTTTTCATATAATAACATAATAAAATGAAATAGGAAAGGGTTATGATGCAGTGGTCTGCTTGTTGTTGCTTCTAGAATGTAAAAAAGGAGGACTTGCTAAAGTGTGCTGCAGACTCTGTACATGCTGTTTGAAATAAACTGCCAGTAAAGATGTGCATCACTGCATCTGCAAAATTCTATTACTAGTCTGAAATTTAATGGCAGATTTGCATATCTACAAGACCAATATGAGTTCTCTGAGAAAGTTTGCCTGGCAAAGGCCTATTCAGCTTAATTCCATGAATTTATATAGAACCAATGCAACAAATATTATCTCAAGGGAAAATTATAACCCATTTGTTATCAAACTAATTCTATTTCAATCAATTCATCCCTTAGTTTTTTTAAACCTGCTTTGTCCTGTTAAGTGGGACAGGGGGTTGAAGCCCATGCTTTCATCAGGCAAAGAGATGGGATCGATTGTGGAAAGGTTGCCAGTCCATCACAGGACTCTAATTCATTATGATCGCATTCATATGATATCTCTAAAACAGCAATCAAGCTATGGAAACCACTGAATTAAAATAAAGATTCAGACCCCTCATCCTGAGCAAACCGGGGTCAGCAGGTAAATATCCATCTACCTTGATCGGTTGGAGGGTAGGCAAACAGGACAAAGTTGGCAACCGAACCCCAGCAGGTCAGGGATAAGGAATGTGAGAAAGAATAACAATGGTTTATGTGGCAGGTTTACCAAAAGTGATGTCAATCCATAATACAATTTACTGGTGGCTTCTGCTTTCTACCTGTGCCCATGCTCCAACTCTTGATGAAGTGTCATAAGATTTTGGTGGGTAGCTATGGTAGCTGGGATTACACCATGTCCCTTTTTCCTGTCACCTGGTCCTTTTCCACAGGTAAGCAGGTGGAGCTAAAAACCATACAAGAAATTGGGAAACCCTTTGTAGAGGAGGAGAATCCAGGGAAGAAGGTCCAAGCTTGAGGGAAGGCGCACTGGATGCCAAAACCCTAGGGAGTAGCAGTTTCATGTCAGGAAAGCCACCATCATTTATAAATTGTTTTTTTCTTAGATTAAATTGGAGGACAATGTATCTTTTTCTGTGTTTTTTTTTTTTAATTTTAATTTTTTATTTTTGATGAATTGGAAAGTAACCTAGGCTGGTCAAAATCTTCTCATTTACGACGGATAAATCAATTCTAGTTTGGATTGTTATTATTATTATTGCTACTATTAATATAATTACTATTATTAATTAATTTATTCATTTATTTATTTGCTTTCATGAATGGAAGTTTTTCAATGCATTGCTTATTTTGAATTGAACTGAGTTTTTGGATTTTTTTTTCTTTTTGGACATTAAAGAAGGATTGGGAAGGAGTTTGAAAAAGAGGTTAACAAATTCATATGGATTTATCATATCTGAGATTTCATGTAATCATGATTCATTTGAGATGATTTTGTTTGGGCTTTTTTGGTTTGGTTATTTACTCTCTTTGAAAATACAGTTCTCAATTGAATCTGTGTTTTTTTGTGGCTGTGTATATTGAGTGGTACATTGTTTTGATTGTTTTTTGGGTTTTTTTGATCGGCCTAGGCTGATAACAGAGAAAAATGGTCTGGACTTAAAGCAGTAGCCAGGCTTAAATACAAAGCTGATTGTTAAAGATGGTGGCAGGTGTGGGGCCCCTCTACTAGCCTGTTTGAATCTTATCTTATCTTACGTATAGGATCACTGAATTTTTCAAAGTGTTTTGTACAGAACAATGGTGGTGAAGGGCCAGGGGAAGAAACATCAGCTGGTGGTACCAAAGTCTCCAATTCCATCATTCTTACAATATTTTCATAAAAACCCACTAGGAGGTGAACTTGGCTGAATGAAAACCTTTTGAGATCGCTGGAAGTAGTATGGTGGCCATGAGTCAGAAAAGACACATGGAATCATGTGAAAATGTGTTCCATCTGTCAGATAAGATAATCTTTATTATTGCCAGTACATATCTTATGAAACACACTGAAATTTGTCCTCTGCACACAGTTTTCCACAGTTTTCAAGTCAGTTACTTATGGAATTCTATAAGAAATGGGGAGTAGTTCAAAAGCTAACAACCAGTTACCATTCTTTGGGATGATCTAGCTAAGAGGGTGTGGGTCGATACAGACCAGCAGTGGGGGCAAAGCATCTCCTTGGTATATACAACTCTTGATGGTAACTTGTGCAACTGGCTTTAAGTTAGCCTCTAGAGTAATCTTCTGCAGCGCCATTGAGTTATTGATGTAGGCTCTCAGTGTCCTCTTGATGCTGTACAGTTCCATACACTCCAGTGTGTCTGTGGAACTAAGTCATACAGTTTCCAAAAATCTATCCAGAAAGATTGGTTTGCCTTATCTTACAGTTTCTGAAGACTGTCCTATGGACCTGTAGTTCATTCTTGGCTCCTCTAGTGTTGACTTCCAAGTCCCTTGTGGAGCCATGTGCCAACTTATATTAGTCGGTATGTTGCTTGACAGGACAACGTGGGTCCCATCAATCAGCAGCTGGTTCATTTCTGCTGCCTCGGCACTAATGGAATGTGGTTAGTTTCTTCAGCTAGCAGGTGTGTATCATGGCAGATATGTCTTTTGCAAATTTGCAAATGGCAGACACAGCAACCTGACAGAACAGGACTGGTTCTTGGCTTAAAATACACAACACAGCAGGACACTGTCACTTCTTAATTGTAGCTCCTTTTAGTATTTATTTTACCCATCCTGTGTATTTCACATCATGTACATTAAGTAGTATTTTGCCTCTGTATTTTTGAGCAGCTCCTTCCTTCCTTCGATATTTGTCTATTTTTAATATTTAGTGTCTTATAACTGGTATAACACTGGAATTTCCCAGTTTGGAATTTTTAAAGTTGATTTGTTCGTCTGTATATCCATCTATGTTTATGATTTATTCACCTTGGCTCTCAGAGTCGTCTTTGAGTTAGAGACTTCAGTTCTCATAGAAAACACTTATTGCACTGCCATATATAACTTGGCTGGCAGGTGATATTGCCAGTTTTATGGGAAAACTAAACTTACTGGGAGAGATTTATTCTTCTTCATTTGCATGGTGGCTGGCAAACAATGTTGAGGAAAATTTTTACAGTCGGCTGACACGGAATGCTGATTCATTGTCTCTTGGGTTAAATATATAGATATCTTTTTATTTATTAATTTTTACCCAAAGAGAAATTAAATTAAATTTGTGGGCCAAATGGTTTGTGATCTTTTAACCAATTTTTTTAAAAATATATATGGGAGATGCTGGGAGGACCCAAGTGCAAAAGATCCAAAGGTAGGAACAGCAAACAAAAGTCTTCTTTTTGAAATTTCTTTTTGTGGTTCTACTGGACTTTATGAATAGTAGGTACAGATAAAATGGGGGCAGAAATTGCAGGGGAAGACATACAGCAACAGGTCACATATTGGGACTTGACCTGCTGCACAAGGTCTGAAGTCTTGGTATAGGCAGTGGCTTCTTTTCTAATTCAGCTAAATAGTCAAATGTGTTTAACATGCTTTCTTAATTAAGCCCCTTAATCAAGCAAGCGCCAAGTGCATACTCAAAGTGACTTGTTACTGAGGCTAAAAAAACTGACATAAGCATCCTTTAGTTATGTCTTAGGGTGGAAACAATGATTTTTCAAAGGTTTGTTCACTGACCTGGAGAGATACACTGGCTTCGCTTGTTGATTGACACACTGGGTTTCTGTGGGACCTGTTTTCCTCCTGCCTCCTGACTGCTAAATGAAATAAAATGTAGGGCAGGTGTTCAGTGTGCTCGTCTGAGGAAAAAGAATTCACAGACACCATGAAGAACCAGCTAAAAGGACTCAACGTGCACAGAAATGTACCTAAAATAATTACCAGTCAATGCAAAAAACAAGAGCATAAAGGCCTGAAAATTCTTCAAAATCCTGGAAAAATTGAGGGGGAGGTTGAAGAAACTAGACAGAACTTAAGCCACATGGCACACTGAAACTACTCATGTCTGCATAGAAAAGTGAAACATTTTGCAGGAAAGTGAAGGGCTTCTTACCTTAGTCAAATCCCTATTTTTATTTTTTATTTTTTAATTTTACAGTTGAAATGCTGAAGAAGGAGCAGCGTAGGTCCAGACTTTTAACTCAAGAGACATCCGTCAGTTATAATATCCTATACAAGAGAAATCCTTTGCTTTTGCTTTTTTTAAAAGCATGATTACTTGATTTATTAGTAGATTAATAAGACTTGTTTAAATGTCCTAATTTCTTTGGTGGTGATTTATAGTAAGGTCTTCTTATTTATTTTTAAGCTTGTTATTTTAATACAAGTACCAAATGGAATTTATTTTAATTCAATGATCGATCAAACTGATGTGTTAAGCCTGCAGTTATTTCAAGAACTTATCTTTAATGATGCATCAAAAGTCATCTTTCAGTCGGTCAAACAAAAAAAAAGGGAAAGTGACATCCCTGAGGCAAAACCCTTGAACTAGAAGAGAACCTTAAACTTGGGCTGTTTAATGATCATCTCCATTTCTTTTCTTGTCTCTGTATAATTATGAGTCCTATCAGCGGCAGTCAAACTCAGCCAAAATGGCGCTGGAGGTTCCTTCCACTTCATTTTTTTCATTTAATGAAGACATATCCAGAGACAACTTTTAATTTCCTTTTTATACATCTAAAATCCAAAATGAGACTGTGGCATGTCAAAGATTTTTCGAAGAAGACACCCGAATGTTACACTCCCACAGGGGAAGATTCATTTTTCCCTTTAGTGATTCTTCAGTCCATGCTATATTGAATGGATTTATTTCTCTATAGGGCATAGGTAAGTTATTACTTCATCTGTTCTCCAAAGCCCTGTAAGTCAATTGCAACTGTATCTTTAATAATGCATCAAACAAGCTAAGATCAGAAATGAGAATTTTTCATATATGCTCAAAATGTGGCTAAAATCATGGTTTAAATGTGGTGACAAACTTCTTTCTTTGAGCATATTGGCTCAATGCTGTCTCAAAAATCAAATATTTTTGTCCAGTTTAATAAAAGAGCGAAATTGTCCCTACAAAAATGTTCCTTTAATCAGAAGAGTAAATCTTGCTGCGGCTAAGTAATGTAAGTCTGACAAAATTGGTAAAAATTCAGAAGTTTCAAGTCTCTAATAAATAAATGTCTTGCTTTTTGAAGCCAAATTCACGGAAACCTGGCAAATTCTTTGACACAAAGATAAGTTTAAGTAAATATCAAGAAAAAATAACGCTCATCTCTGAGCAACATAAAACCTTACAAATGAGTGATGTGTGGCCTTTTCAGAGAATATTGCAACAAATGTAAAGGACCAAAAGCAAAAGGTATGAACAAGTCAGGACAACAAGTATGAAAGTTACAGGACCACTGGAATATATTATCAAAGGGATCAGTAATTTCCAGTAACTCTCTTATACAACCAAGAAAATCCTCCAGGATTTAGAAAGGGCAGAAAAACAGAGCTGAAAGCATTAAAACTACCAACAAAAGGCAGTGGACTGTCAGAGCTGATTTTGGTATTTTATAGCTCAACCTGTCAATGTATGCCATTCTGCCTATTGTTCTAGTCACAGCATATTTTGAGAAGAAGCATATCAGTTCTTGGGCATGTTCCACCTTCGCCTTCAGTAATTGATGCTAAAAATAACATTTCACATGAACGGTGCTGTTACTGTGTGAAACAATATCATTCTTCTATGAGAAGGGTGGGCAATCCTGGTCCTCAAGGGCCGGTGTTCTACATGTTTTAGATGTTTCCCTGCCTCAGCACACCCTGGTACAAATGGCCGTGTCATCAACAGAGTTGTACAGACCTTGATGACATTATGATGACAGCCATTAGTTTGAATCAGGCGTGTTGATGCGGGGTAAAAACATGAAGCACACTGGCCCTTGAGGACCAGGGTTGCCCACCCCTGTTTTAGGATATAACTAGCAGTGTGACGACTTAGTGGTTAGCACTGTTGCCTCACAGCAAGAGCGTTCCTGGGTCGACAGCCCAGCAAGAGTCTTTCTGTGTGAAGTTTGCATGTTCTCATTGTGCTTGTGTGGGTTCCTCCCACAGTGAAACATGTATCTTAGGTTGATTGACAACTCTAAATTGCCCATAGGTGTGAGAGTGCATGGTGTTTGTCTCTATATGTGACCCTGTGATGGAGTGGAGACTTGTCCAGGGTGTACCCCTGCCTATTGCCTGTAATGAGCTGCGATATGTCCAGTAGACCCCTGTGACCCTGTAAAAGGAATCAGCAGGTATAAAAAAAAATGGATGGATGGATAGGATGTAACTATATCACCACAAAAAAAGATGCAAAATTCTCACTTTTGTTTGTCTAAGACCGATCTGGCAGCCATAAGCTCATGGCTCCTCCCTTAGCTTTGGTCACATTACCCAGCATTTTACTTGCAGATCTGTCAAGCATACTTCTGAGAGGTTAGCACCTATCTAAGTGAGAGACCTCCCACACAACACTGTGAAAATACAAGCGGAACCTCTGATTGTGATGTGTCTCTTTGCAAACTCGATAACACTGTCTCTGCATTCAAAAAGCCAGTACTGCAGTAACCTTCTGAGGACATCCACATCTTGTCAAACCACCTCTCTAGAACCCTGCAGTGCCGCTCTGTCTTGTGAGTGGCTATCTCCCTGCAATACACAGCTGTTTTTCATGCTTTCAGTGCTCAGCTATGCAGAAAATTAACTCCAGCGGCTAAAGCACATCCGCACAAACGCATCTACACACAATCTTCACTTCAATCTACATCTTTCTTTCTCCTTGGGTCCCTCCTGGATCTACACTGAAGATGACACTTCCTGTGAATCCTCACACATCCATCTACACCTTTTCATCCAAAGCATTCACTCTTTTGATCTCTATTATTTGCTGGTTGTTGGTATTTCTTCTCACATGCTTTGTCAACACTCACAAGGTCTGCTCACTAAATGGTATTGATTTGTGTCATCAGTCGACAAGTCTCCACTTCATTTTTTATCAGTTAAAGTTTAAATTCATTGTTTGTTGCAATCGTTTGCAGAACATTTCAAGATAACTAAACACCAAGACACAAAGTTAAATAGAGTCCTGACACAATCATGGGATTAGTAACAGTATATTAAACGTCATACAATGTCGCAAACATTGCATTTACAGGTTTAATTCATATGCATTTTCAAATTTGCTTGGAGACTTTTCTTGCATGTTATGTACCTTTTTCCAGTTGCTTGTCCAATATGAAAACAAGAGTCCTTGCTATTGACTTAAGTCAACATGAGTTTTGGCACATAAACATGACCCATTTAACCGCTGAACATTATTTCTCCAAAGGTTTTTCCTTAACAGAAAGGCAGGTCTTCTCCAGAGATCACACGCTCAGATGTCCATGTGCTAACATCCTTCAAACACATATTTACT
>JAOWBL010069452.1:0-20045 GCA_028564865.1 Zenarchopterus dispar
GATCTGTGTGTGAGTACGTGTGCATGCGAGTGTGTGTGTGAGTGCGTGTGCACGTGTGAGTGCGTGTGCACGTGTGTGTGTGTGTGTGTGTGTGGGTATGTATTCTTCAGATAGGTTTTGTTGTGAATTGTTGCTATATATATTTTTTAAAAAACTGTAAAATTAAGTATTTTGAACACACACACGTATGTTGACAGTGCCATGAAATTGGTTGGACATTGTAATTAAAACCAAAAAAAAAAAAGAGGAAAAATGCTGAATAATAAGACTTACTTCAAGCTACCGTGTTCAAATGCTTGTCTCATATCTAAATAAAGACTAACAACTAAATTACATTTACACTATTGGATCCTTTGCTATAATCAAGTCAACCAGAGACCAAAATAGGTAGGGGTTTTTTTTTCATTTCTTATTTTATCTTAATATGCAAGAAAAACAAACAAACAAACCCATGATTCTGATTGGTCAGTGGTTGACCTTTACATCTGAAAATAAAGAAAGTCTCTGTCTTTGACAACTAGTGTCAACATACATTCATCAATTATCTGTATGTGATTTGTCCTATTTAGGGTCATGGGGTCTGTTAGACCTTGTCCCAGCTACCATCAGGCAAATGACAGGGTCAGGGTAGGACAAAGACTGATAAATGAGTAAACAGGTTCTGATTAATCTAAGGCCAGGGTTTCTATTATCATGATTGTGGTTCTTTTTTCATCTGGCTAGATAACCATGGGAACTTATGATGAATTTATAACCTGCTGTGGAGCAGGTTATGCTCAGAGTTTCAGATTAAACTGTAAAATCCTCTCCTTTTCCTTTTATGATCACAGCTATCATCAAAGCATGCTGAAATATCAGTGAAACATGTTATTCAATAGGTTTAATTGAAGAATAAGCTCAGAATCCTCTTTGCCTGCCTGCAGCCAAACAGGCCTCCCAACCTGTCTTCACCCCCATCTTCCCTGTCACACTTCAACTCTCTCATCTTTCACCCTGGTGCTGCTTTATTGTTGTCTCCTACCCAGCATCCCCTGCTGTACACCAGTGTTTGTAAAGAGTTCTTCCTTCTTAAATGGCTGAAGTTGGTCTCCTTGCAATTTTTTTTGTGTGGTGTTTGTATGTTCTCCTCGTGCTTGCATGGGTTCCCTCCAGGTACTCCAGCTTTCTCCCACAGAACAAACACATGTATGTTAATTTGATTGACAACTCTAAATTGTCCATAGGTGTGAGTGTGAGCGTGCATGGTTGGTTGTCTCTATATGTGGCTCTGTGATGGAGTGGCGACCTGTCCAGGTTCTACCCCCATCTGTTGCCTGTAATGAGCTGGGATAGGCTTCAGAAGATCCCCATGACCATGTAAAAGGATTCACTGGATGTAGACAAGTGGATGGATGGATGGCTCTGCCTGGTATTAATATTATACTGGTAAACATGGTAACAATATGTTTATATTCTATACTGATCTATGAGAAAGTCTGTTATAAACTGTGGACGTTCAATGAATAAATTATTATTTTTAAGGGAGAAAGAACGGAAATAATATGTTGTACTTTATCTGACACTTCAAACTATCTCTAGGCTACACCAGAGGACATTTTCCCCTAAATAATTGTTTTCAACGGCTTCAGGAGCTGTTGAGCTCTTTCTTTCCTCCGTAGCTGCTATAGCGGGCAAGCGCCACCCACGGGGCGTGGTTTATAGAATGTGTGGGCGTATCTTGTGGTGAGGATCGCAAACGTCTCTGACCTTACTGCGCATGCGACTGACAGCAAAAGATGGAGGACTCTAGTGTCTGTACTTCGCTAACAGCGGAATCAGACGATATAAATAACACTAGCAGTTCCCCTAATGCGACATCTGTCACAGAGCCTGACAAAGTATTAAACACTGAACTTGATAGTACCCAGGTTAAAGGTAGGTTGTATTTAGAACATGAAAATTCGGCCGTTGTGCGCTAAATACTCGTGGGTGGTCAGCGAGCGTGGTGTGGACAGAACCGGGTTCAGTGTTTCATACTGGTCCATTTCCACTGGACTATTCAGGGGTCACCCATCTAGGCCGTATTTCTACCCTCTGATCATCGTAATTTTGCAGTCAAACACCCCTCGAGTGCTGTGTGTACGGTTAGGCTGTTTAGACGAAACTAAACCTAAACGGTTTAACCATACAAAACTTAAGAGCATAATTTGGCTGAAGTACTTTAAAGTAGCACAGATGTCACAAATATAAGATGTGCACGTTATTTTGGGTCGTGTTTTGCTCAGCAGTGAACTGAACCAAGGCACAAGCTTGTGGTCAAGGTTGCGTATTGCTTCACTACAGCTTGTTGGTGTGAAAAGATGCAGAATATGAGTTTGAACAATCACAGAGTAGCAAGTCACACCCCCCGGAAGGGATGCACTTTATTATTAATCAGTAGAATAAAGAAATGATCAAAATCTTCTCTCATTACAACATTGTGCTCACAGTCATTTGTTCTGTTGTGAACTGCTACTGTGACTGTCATTTGGTAAGTACGGTCTTTTGAATACCTCAGTAGGGTGTACTTGCATACAGGCAGTATTAAAGCTTACTTCTGAGCTCTACATATGGTTTCATTGGATTGTATGATTGTGGTGAAATTTTGCAACAGCACAATAGCACAGTATATGTTGGAACGTCAATCAGCTAATCTTATATATTCTTTTCTATTGATTAGCCTTATCTGTCAGTTTCTTAGCAGTTTTAAATATTTGAGAAGTGGAGATTTATTTTCATCATAAATATTTATGTAAGATAACTGATTTAAATTAAGAAATAAAGGAATAATATATTGAACATGACATGTTTAGCTACAGATGTTCATCAACTAAACAAAATAACATGATTTTACTGGCTGTGTCCTGCAGATTGCTCAATAGAGAATGTCATATTTACCCACATATCAAAGTGTATCATCATTTTATTCTGGAGATATGTTTTTTTTTAGAAGCAGTAATTGACTAGTTGATTTATACATTAAAATCAGCTTTCCTTAAAGAGTTTCATCTTCAGAACGGGGAGAGTAGCTTTTGCAATAAGAGCAACTGAAACTGTTGCAAAACTATTTGATCATTTCAGTTACAACCCACATTCAAAGTGATACCACATAAAATTACATGTTAAGTATTAATTAGCCATATCTTAAGAGGTTATTTTGTTTAGAAAGCTGCCAGATGATGTATTTGCCAGACTCAGGCATAATATTTAAACCTCACCATTAAATTTTGTTCAAAGCAAAAAAAAAAAAAAAAGTGAAAATCAACTTCTCTCTTTAAATGAGCATTTGAAGCATAATTTGTTAATGAGGGTAGGGGGATGTGCGGGCGAGGATAGATAGGCTTGACCATGTAGGCAGTAACATTTAAGCGTAGAAATCATAAATGACCAATATTGTAAATGCAGCATCAAGTTTTAACCTCTTTTAGGCTCCATAAACCCTTTAGTAACCTAGTGTCTAGTGGCCGTATTGCAGATTCATTCATGCAGAACTAGGACAGCCTATAAGATCTGAAAATAAAAAATACACTTTATTTTTCCATTATCATAGTTACATTAATAATTGATATACAAGTTGTAGACTGTGTTTGAGCTGGGTTGAAATTAACTATTGTTTTATCCGTTTAGGAGCACAGTTGGCTGCTTTGAGAGTCGGTATTAAAGAAGCTGTTTCTGTCCTATTTGATCCTTTTCAGAGCTTCAGGCTAACATTTTTAATTATTTTGACAGTGGGAACAGAGATATCTCGCAATCAGAAAATTGTGTCATGTGGTATTTAATTTTGCTGCTATTGTTTACTCTCATATACTTAAAAAATTTAAAAAACAAACTTAACAGATGGAAACTTTTAGGCCCTTGTTCAGCCTCATCTCTACAATACCTATTTAAGTTTAAATTATATGAATTTAAGTTTTTACATTTTTGTGGATGTAAAGAAAAAGTATGTTTTGCACTAAAATTCATTTTTTTTAAATTGAGAATAATCATGTTGCTTGTTATTTAGCTTAAATAATCTTCCTTTCTGTTCACTGTCACACAGGAGACAAGAGTGACAAAGAGCTGCTCAAGGGTCTTCTTACAGCCAGTTACTGCTATTTATGCTGCTCCAACCTGATGGGTGAATATCACAGGTTGTCCCACTATGAGGTATGATGCAGTGCTTTCCAGGTCCTAGTTTTAGGCCTGTAGTGCAGTTTTTTTTTTTGACATGACACTTTGTAATAATATTTCCCATATTGCTCAACTTACAGGGAAAGAAGCATGCTCACAAAGTGAGGGCATACATTAAAGCTCTCAGAGAAGAGAAGACCCCAGGGTGTCAGGTTAGTGCTCTATCAGAGATCTTGCTTCTTACTTTTGGAGTGACCTGTTACTGAAATAATAAAAAATGACCATTGACCCAGTGGTAGACTATAAAAGGTGAAAGGTGTTGTATTTGATCCTTAACAATCTCTCTCTCAAAAAAAAGAGACTCACATTCATAAGTTGCACTGTTGTTACATTTGAAATAGTTTCAAATCTACATTTTTCTGCAGTATTCACTTTACCTACTTTGTCAGAAATCAGATTTCTCTCTCTTGATTTGTCAGTTTGATGTCTGTTTTTTTACAGCAGGCCATGCCTAAAGATAAAAACCGTTTCTGTGAGCTGTGTAACATGGTGTTTAGCTCCCAAGTAGTGGCAAAGTCACACTATGAAGGCAAAGTTCATGCAAAAAATCTGCGTAAACAAGGTCTTCAGTCATCAGGCAAGTGCTTGAAGAGTATTGTGTTGCTTGATGATTCTAGTGTCTGTTCTTTTGAGTATCACATGGATGGACACAAACTTCACTGAATTTCATCCTTTGTCATTGGACTTACAGACAGAAACACAGAAATACATCTTACACCAAGCCTCACTCAGGATCCTGCCAACTCTGACCAGAAACCATCCCCAAATCGTATTACGGAACTGCGTCTGGACCAAGTGGCCTGCCCAGCTTCTCCTAACAATGAGGTCAATCTGAAGGATACCAACAAGTTCTGCTCCCTTTGTTCTGCCCTCTTCAACAACCCTCAGATGGCCTTGCAACACTACAACGGACGCAAACACCAGAGAAATCAGGCCAAGCAGGAGCTGCTCAAAAAGCAAGGAGAAAAAGTGCAAGAAGGTAAGCCAGGATCTTTGAGGAACAGGACAGTAAAAAGGAATGAACATTTTTGCATATCTTTGTTGAGAAGACCTGGGAAGTGGAAATGAGTTCAAAAAGAGCTTAGTATACATTAAAGGAATGGTAGTTCAATGTGAATTTTTACAAGCCATTTTTACATATTTATGCCATCGTTTCCACTTGTTTCTGTCTCCAGCCAACTCCTTGATGTGTCAGGTGTGTGGTGTCCAATCAAACTCTGTGGAGATGTACCAAGCTCACATGCAAGGAAACAAACACCAGATCAGGTAAGATCAAACACACCATGTCTTCTCTGATCATGGTTTATTTTTTTGTTACTGCAGTTTTTAATCTCTGCTAACTCTCTGAATTAATGAAACCACTTTGTCTTTCTCTTTGCGGTCAATAAAGTTTGATAACACTTGTGGGAATGGTATGACAGTATGATCATCACCCAAGAGTTGTCAATAATGTCAAGAATCCTCTGCTCTGTAAACATGAACTGCTTTCCAGGAGTACCAGGTGTGATCAACACTTTGATATCAAGAACTACTCTTCATCAATGACTAATATAACCATGTTATCACTGACAGACCCCTGCATGTGACAGTACAGGAGTAGTGGCATTCCGTCAGCCACTTCTCACCTGTGGCAGTTGGGACAATGTTAAAAACATGCCCATTCATTTAACTTGAGCCACAGGAAGTGATTCCTATCTGCCAATCAACTGGACTTTCTGCTCGTTTCCAGGGCAGTTGCGTGCACTTATCTTACGTGCACTCAGTGATCGCTGCGGTAGACAAACAGGTAGAGGTGGACCTGGCCAAGTGAATGAGTTTGATTCCCAGATAAAACACAAGGGAAAGCTCTGTTCACTCCTGCCTTTTAGGTAACCCCACCTGCCTGTATTGTGTGTTAGCAAACACTTCAGATGTATGAATGTCTCGCTGGCGTAGTCTTTGGTAATTAGCAGGTAGTTCTCATTCATGTGTTCTGGCATTTTGGATCTATACCTTCACAATTAAACTTGTTTTCCTGCTCACTTACTCCACCTTTAAGCTGGTCTAATTGCTGATGCAGATTTCCAACTTATGTGCAAGAGGCCAGTATTAGCACATCTAGTTCTTTGTCTGCTGGATGTTGCAAGAAGGGAAAGGTTTCAAAGTTAAATCATTTCCAGACACCAAACATCATTTCTGTCTGTTTTTTTTCTTTTGCACAATCAGATTAATTTATGTTAATTTTATCTCTGTTATTGACCAGGGAGAAGAAGATTAGTGACCTTTGTAAATCCCAACCAAAAGTCTACAGCACATTTGCAGACGAACTGGCAGATTACATTCAAGTTCAGAAAGCCCGTGGAATCACCCCCAAGACCAGTCAAGGTCTTTCTCAAGAAGGAACGCAAAAGAAGGATGAGGATGATGGTGAAGAAGAGAAGCAGGAAAGATTAGACAAGTGGGATATGATGGAAGAAAATTCAGCAAAGTTTAACCTCCCTTACAGCTCCAACCCTCCTCATAAGTCCCACCTTGGAATGTCACATCCATCCCATCTCAGTCCACCATTGCAACCCCTGCAACCCCATGTCTGGGATGATGGCAACCCTCCTCCACTCCATCCATTCTCAGATTCCCCACAGTTCAGCAGTTGGCCCACGAAGAGCGAGCGGTACAGAAGACTTTCAAGTTCGTCCACATATTCTACCTCCTCCTCAAGCTCGTATTCCTCACACAGCACTCACACCAGTGACAGTCACGATAGTGAATATAAGCACAAAGAAAAGAGGATTAGAAGATCTGGAAGAGATGTAGGCAGCAAGGGAGGAAATGAGGAGTCGGATAAGGAAGAAACTAGGAAGAAGCGTCACAGGAGGGAGACCAAGTGTAAGTCCGATGACTCCGAGGACGAGAGGAGAAGAAAAAAGCTGAAATGTCACAACACAATGAGGCAAGAAGACAAAAAATCGTCCCAGGAGAACTTCGAGTTGGACAGAGAAGAAAAGCAGATGGACTCGATAAAGACAGACGACAAGGTGGATACTGAGGAAGCGACTGAAGTGCATTTACCAGCTGAAAGTGAGCAGATTGAGAGTGAACACAGTAAGCCAGCTAAACCCAGATGTAAGAAACAGAAGAAGAAAATGAAAGAGAAAGCTGACACCAGGACAGAGGAGGAGAAGCTGTGGGACGACTCCATCCTAGGTTGTTAAACTAGCAGGACCATCTGAACTTTGTCCTCTGAACTATTGACATTTTGGGTAACATAAAATTACCAATTTCAGTATGTGAATTTTAACATTATTCATATAATGGTAGCAGCTAAAGAAAAAAATTCTAATCTGCTGTAACTTTGCATTTTACTAAAACACTACTGTGTCTTTCAATTGTTCTTTTCTTTTCAGTATTATTTATAAAGCACCATAAAGCAACAGCAATCCCAACAGATGGCATTTCTAACGTCATCTTGTTGTGGGTAGCTAGTTGTTGGCTCTGATATTTATGCCTTTTATGTTCTCGCCAATCCTTAAAATCTTTGAAACACATCACTTAGGTGCACCGTTGTTGTTATGAATGTTCACTTCCCTGAAGAATTTAGTAAATTGTAAAACCTACATAGGTCTGTGGATGGCGTTGTTGAGCTTCATTCAGAGTGTCAGTGAAGGAAACAAAAAAAAGCCTTCGGTGGTAGAAGGTGAGTTATTTAATTCAATCTGAGGCTCTGGGTGTGTCCATTCACAGCTGCAGAAGTTGGAAAAAGCTCTACCAGACATGCAGAGAGATCGGGTGGGGGTCGTGTGAAAGCTAAACAACTAATTCTCAGCCTGTCGCATATATTGCAGCAAATCAGAAATATGAAAGAATAAAAACAGGAGAGCATCTGAGGCATTTCCTTTATCTGCACAGGGTTCATGTGTTATGAATGTATCTGCACATGGAAACAACACAAAATATTTGGGGTCACACAGGTGCAAGAGTTCAAATGAGAACAACTCTTTACAAAGCCCAGAATTCATGTTTGGAAACAACGTGCGATGAGACGAAAAGTGGCAGCTGAACGGTACTGGAAGGAGAGAAGAGAACACAGAAAAAATGCGTTTTTTCATAATACTTTCTTACCATTGTCTCGGCAATCAAAGATCCACTCAAAAGCGTTGACTTAAAGTCCAAAATGAAGTCATATTACTAAGTGGCAACGAATTCTTAAGGCAATATTTTCTACTTCTTACAGAGTCTTGCAGGCTAATCCAGTGTGTGAAGTTGACACTATTAAAACTGCAGGAGGAAAGTTAATTTTTAAAAATGTTTTGGAAGCAAAAGAAGCGGTGGAAAGTAAACACTTGCAGCATTTTTTCTTGGTCTTACTTTTATCAGAAAAAAAATGATTGGTGCTAGCATCCATCCATCCATCGTCTAGACCCGTTGAATCCATTTCTGGGTCACGGGGGTCTGCTGGAGCCAATCCCAGCCCATTGGTGCTAGCACTTGAAGACAAAATATTCTGAAATACACGAAAGGAAAAAAATGTTTGGCTACTTTAAATAGGGGGGCTTAGATATAATACCTGGACTTTAGTAGATTGATGGAAATAAAATAAAGTATCTGTGATATAGAACAATTTCATATAATAGTACATGACCAATTGTCAGGCTTTACTACAGTTGTGACAAAACATTTTGAGCAGAGAACTGACTTGAGAGGCAAACAGCCTCTCGGCTTTTGACAGAAAGCATTGAAGCGGAGACCAACAAAGCCTTCATACCTCTGCGATGTGTAGAGAGCACCTCTGAAGCCCCCTGAGATCTCCTGTTTTCAAAGAATCCTGTGGTCTCGTTCCCTGTCTCGCTCGGATCTTCGACCCCCGTAAAGGTGTAGGCTGCCCACATCCTCTCACTTTAAGACTGTACCCAACTTTATAAAACAAACAGAAAATAGTCCCCAGATGTATTTGTTTTAAAATATCTCCAGTTTTATCCAGGACTCTTGAGTTTTGTGGATGACACAATATTTGAACAGTCATTGTTTTCTTTCCCTGAGTGAAAACCTAAAAATATAAACCAGATAACAGGTGCTTGGACAATATGAGAGATAATGTTTAAAATTAAGTATGCACGTGTTTCAGTATGCTTTTGTCCCTCTTAAATGTCACTGTGCTGCTTTGGTTCTTCCATCATTCATGATGGATGAAGGTCAAACAGTCAGTGGTTCTAGGTTTGCATATGTAAGGATATACTGTTTATATTGTAGCACAAAACATGCATTTAGGTAATTATATACTGAATTAAGGGTGTGTATAAGGTAAGAAAATCACTGGACCACATATGTGTTCTTGGCTATGATAAACATAAATGCTAAAGGAAGTGGGGATCTCCTGTGTCTTCATGTACATCTGTACTACTCAATAACTCACAACATCCAGATGTAAATTAAAAAAAAAAAAAAAAACAGATTAAACTATAGTAAAGTTATCATACCAAAATAGCTGTAATTACGGACTTATTCCAAATTTCTGTCTTCTGTTGTCTTTTCAAACCATCTGTCTAACCTTTGGGATCAACTCAAACTTAAATACGTTCAGTTTGTTAGCTCTTTATTTTTACATCAAACATTGTGAAGCCTGTAGTGGAAATTCGAGTGTGAACAAGCAGACCAACAATGAGAAGCTTTAAAGAGCAACAAAGTAAAAATGTTTTGTACTTGTGCACAAAGTGCGCAACCACAACACACCAGTGAAGAGTTTGATCATATCTAACTAAAAGGGAGTCATGGCTATCATTTATCTGCAGGCTGTGTGTGTGCTGGGGGTAGGAGGTTGATGTTCATGTGTATGTGTGTGTCGGGAGGGTTGTATGCACCCATCTCCATGTGCACAACGGTTATACTAGTACATGGTAAAGTATACAAACTGAGGAGAGAAAAACTGTCCCTGGAAGGCTGCTCCTACAGGAACGCGAGGAGTGGGATGGTCTGCACTGCTTTCTTCTTACAAGTCACACAGGCATTTTACCATAATGTAATGTTTATTGTGAGTGTACAACAAACATTACATTTTTTCCATGACATTTTCTCAATTTTATTACACAAATGAATCAACACTAATCATGAAAATTTAGTACAACAGCAACAAGCATGTTGAATGACACCAGGTGGAAAATAGTCCTCTTAATATATTAACTATGAAGAAAAACACAATGCAGTTTGAAGCAAAAACATTTATAGTAATTTTTCCCCATGATTACAAACAGCAGGCCCTCCATCTGATTCTGTGTCAGAGTCAGTCGTCACGCCAAGTGTGTTGTGGAAAAATCTCCTTTGAACATCAGATGAGAAGTGAAAAATTGTACTCAGTGAATTTATTGAATGCTATCTTCTCTTGCCGCGCACCTGGCATGTGTGCTTGCGTGTTAGCTACTGTCCATTCTGTAGACAAATGTGTGGCTGATTAAACTGATATGTAGGTCTCGGGAAACCATGAAGGGTATCATCAAAGATATATGGGTGCTTTGGTACTGAGCTTCGGGTGCTTGGTGACCTTAAGGGTTTGGGTTTGTCTTCTGCAGAGACTAAGAAAGAACAAAGAATAGGAGGATGCACTTACTCTGTACAAAAGTTATACGAGTGCATGGTCACACTATGCATGTCTTCAAAAGCGGTAATGTGTAAATTTATATTAACAGAGAGAAAAATGACCCATGGAGCCACGAGGTCAAACAGGATCATCGGAATATTTACGGACAGAGAGAAAGTCTGGATCATATACCTGTACAGAAGTCCCGCTCAAACACACAATGAATAGGAAGAAAAATCAAAATATGATCAACATCTTACTAAACCACAGTGGTACATATGTATGTTGAACATCAGGTACTAAGTGTCAAGTACTAAGAAAAACAAAAACAATGGCATCTGTACTACTCATTAACTCATGACATGCAGATGTAAAAGTATAAAATAGATGAAACTGTACTAAAGGTACCGTATTGAAATACTTGTATTTACACAGACTTATTCCAAATTGCTGTCTTCTGTTGTCTTTTCAAACCATCTGTCTAAACTTCGGGATCAACTCAAACTTAAAGACTTTCAGTTTGTTAGCTCTTTATTTTTACACCAAACATTGTGAAGCCTGTAGTGGAAATTCAAATGTGAACAAGCAGACCGACGGTGAGAGGTCTGAAGAAACAACAAAGAAACAATGTGTGTGTGTGTGTGAGTGGGGGGGCAGGTACCTATCTCCATCTGTAGAAAGGTTACACAAATACATGGTTACACTATGCATGTTTTACAAAGCTGTAAAGTATACTTTTGTAGTAACAGTGAAATGAGGGCTGTCAAAGACCGAGGAGAGGAAAACTGTCCCTGGAGGACCGCTCCTACAGGAACATGAGGAGTGGGGAAGTCCACACTGTAAAATCCTACTACAATACTATTAAAATATATGCAGACAAAAAAGAAAAATCCTACTACTCTCACACCATAAGGTCACTTGCGTAAACATCAAACATAGTTTCCAGTTACAAACACATTTTACTGTTCTTTGCAAATGAACTGAAAGGATTTTTCCATGTCATTAAAATGTTTTGAAGGAAAACTTTCCACTTGACATGAGTAAAGCACATTTCATTAACTCTCCATAAATGTGAAAGGATTGTCAATTATTTGATTTATTTATTGATTTATGTATTTACAGATCATTAAATTGTGTATTAAATTAAGAGTAAATGATTTTACTATTAAACTGAATTATAATCATTCCTTTACTGAATTGAGACATGATTTGTTTTGTTAAATTAGTTGTACTCATGCAAAAACCTCACAGACGTTTGTCTATAAGCCTTTTTATTGCATGTTTCAACTCTCTGCAGCTCGATTTTTGACAGGCTCTAAGACAGACTTGAGTAGCTGCATAAACATGCCGGTAAACATTTAAGTACAGCACTGTGGATCAGAGTTTGTATGACTGATCTTGGTGTTTATGCTACATGTATTGGTATTCCCTTTCTTTGCTCTGCAGTGAGATGCGATGTCTGCATGTAGGGCTCCACTCTGGGTCACGCACCTGGGAAAAGACCACAGCACTCAAACTGCTGCTACCAGAATAACCAAGTTTTTTCTTTTTTGTTTGTTTATTTGTTTTGATATGTGATGCTAAGTAGTCTCCCATGAAACATCAAATGAAATGAAATCACATTTAGTTTGTCCTGATCCATGATACGGGACTACTCATGCCGTGAACATGGAACTGAACCTTTCAACAGTGCAGATCTCTGAGGTGAAAATCCTTGTTTGTTGACTACGTTGTACAGAAACAATCAAGAATGTAATAATGGAGTGATGAGAATTTCCTTTCATGCTGCTTGCTTCTGCCAACTATTTGTTTTATATACATTTCAACTTATCTGATTTTTGCCAGCAGTTTGTGGTGAGGCCTGTGCACCGTGGCTGATGTGTGATGTGGGCCAATCAGAAAAACCCTGTGCATGTCACGTCGGGGTGTTACCTTGAAAACTGAGGGCCTTGTCGACTCAGTTCCTCCCATCAACTCTGACAGATAGACAGCAGGAAAAGAAACTATCAGCACCTTCTTTTAGCCACCACACACATCTACTTACACACCTAAACACACTGGCGACCTGACAAAATGATCCCACTGCTGCTGGCATGGACTCTGGTAATGGTCCCAAAATTGACATTTGGTAAGATTTTAAAGCTTCTTTTTGATTTTGTACGTCTGCCGTGTTGTCAGTAGGATATTTTTCTGTCAAAGGCCTGAAGCGCTGGATGCCGTTCTCGGCTCAGACTGATGCTGCTTTATAGTTTTACTTACTTTCATGTCTTTGACCGCCACATAAAGTATGAGCAGTTTGTTGTGTCAGGTACTAAAATATGTTATTGACATCAATAAAAGACTAAATTCAGCAGGTTTGGGTTGGATGATTAATTCACGAGAAGGCTTGTGTACATTTTGTATATTCTTACGCAGTCATCATGTTATGTGTACAATTTACTCCTGATTTGATATGAAGATCTCAAAGAAAAGATGCTCTGCACATTTCTGATCTGCAGAAGGTCTACAGATCGGCCCGTTATTGTTTTGCATTTGACATCTTATCAAGTCAGCATGGTGTATTCTCAAATGCTACGCAGTTTTTGAATTTCACAATTCTTCGAAAAAAATTGCATGATCATCCAGCACTTTTTAAAACCAGGCAGAAACTTTCACAAAAAGTCTGCCGCTTACGTCAAGGTGTTTCAAAACACAAGTGATTGCAAGAGGTAGTTATTTATGTATATATCTATGTGCCTACATGCACGGCTTGAAAACACATGGAAAATGCTTTGTAGCTGGTTCTAAGATTGGATGAAATAACTCTTCAAATGAAGGCCTCTGTTAAATATTACATAATGTAGACCGCTTCATAGTTCAGTTTTTTTTTTGCTTTGTGGCACTCTTGTTTCAATATTGTCAACTGCATTTCTATTTAGACAGACACAAACATCCATATCGACAGATAAAACCAATGGTAAAAAAATAAAAAATACAGACTTTATCCATTTTCATGACATTTTGAAATATACACAATGGTTGGAGTACTTTTCCGCTTTGCTTAAAGTACGCGTTTTCATTATGCTTTTATGTTATAATCCGGGCTGGTACATATAATCGGTGTTGGTATTGGTACATGGGGAAAAAATGTACATTGCCGAGGGGTTTTCCTCCAAGCTATACAAACACAAAATGATAAACATGCCAGCTTTGGGAATTAAAATGAGGTTTAGAGAGCCTTTTAAGACACCGTACTTGATTTTTTGGCTTCCGTACCCCAATGACACAAAAGGGCCCTTATTTTTCCACACTAGACTGTACAAGATTTTCAAGTTATGTTCATTAAGATCTCTAATATTCTTCTGTTTCCATTCCCCAGGTTCACACCAGGTCCTGATACAAGAACCAGTCAAAGTTCTTTATCCCAAGATGTTCAGCGATGAGACTATTGAGTGTGACTGTGGTGACATCCAGTGTGACACTGTCCTTTGGTTCCGCATTATTTCTAAGAACAGCAAAGTAGAGTTTCTAGCCAGAGCCAACAACGCTGACCGTATTACCTATGGGTCTGTGAACAATACACGGTTTAAATTCAGCAAGAGGGCCTCGTCCTTTGTGATGCGAATTATAAAGGTGACAGACGCAGACGCAGGAATTTATTCTTGTATCCTGAACGCCACAAGAGAGAAAAAAGAGAAGTTTGTCCCTGGATTTCTCCTTCGGCCGGGAGGTTTGTATGGTCACAGGCCAAGAGCTTCATTTACAGCGAGTATTTAATTACAGTAATGGGGCGTTTCTGATTTCAAGTGGTATGTGGGAGAATTACAATTTATTGATGTAGCGTTGAAGTTTGATGTATTATTATGTCCAGTGAAGTGGATAAAATGAAACAAATGGGTGCTCCATAAAGAACTTGAGTTCAAGTGATGATATGCCACTGTGCATCATGCATCTGCAATGCACCAAATTCAAGTGCATCCAGAAAACTTTGGCTTATGTTCTCATCTTTTTTTATGTTTCCTGCAATGCAGCATTTCCCTGATTACTAATCTTTAGAAATATGCAGTATATGAAAGACTGTAATCCTAAAGGATCTTCAGTTGAATGTTGGTTAGATATAATATATAAATTATACAAAATAAAATTAATATCTCTATTCTCTAGGACTATAAGATAAAAACTTTACTGACACACAGCCGAGGTGGATTGAATACGTTACACCACTGTAGGAAGGAATTTAATTTCGATGGATGAGTCTGAGCTCGCTGTGGCCTCTCCACATGGTTTCTTTCTGTTGAATAAAGTTTTATTTGATTTGGGTTTTTTTGTCCTTTTTGATTTCTCTCTTCTTTATCCTGCTGTTTTTTGGCATCTGATGTGGACAAAAAAACCCAAGTTGGTTATTTTTCGAAACAGAACTTAAATATTTGTAAACCCTAATTTCTTCATTGGCTTGGTTTTATTGTGGCTTGTTGTTCAGAAGCTGTTTTTTTTTTCTTTTTTTTTCCTTTTTTTTTGTTCTATGTAGTTTCTAATAACCAAGAAAAAAAAGGCTGTAAAATATTTGCTTTTGGTCATCACTAAATCATCTAGCTTCTAACAAAGATGGCATGACTGGAAGAAAAAAAAAACTGAGATACATATTTATGATATTATAAATAAAATTAGGTTGCGTAAAACAGACTCAGTTTTTTAGTTTTTAGCTCCGATCAAAGTCTTCGCTCTCAGTTGTCCGTTAGTTTATTGTGTTTGTTTGGCTGTGCAGCTCCAACGCAACCTTGGAGAGTCTATGTACACTTTTAACAAGACTGTAAATACTCAACAGAGACAATTCTTGCTGATTTTATTTTGTGTGTGTCAGAAGTGTGTGCACAAGAGGCACGTAGATTCAGTGTTATTTTGAATTATGGCTTAGCACTCATTTTCGACTTGCTGGTGTTGCTGATCCCAGTGGCGACGACCTTAAACAGAAGACTGCCAGTTCCACTGGTGAAAGTGACAAATCCATCAGGATATAGTTTGTTTATTGCTGCGTGTCTTTGAGCAGAAGCAGGAGAAAACTGGAAGAGAAACCGCACGGGCCAGAAACTCACGTTACCCAAAACTTCCATCTAGAACCAACCTGTACATAACATTTCTGTCAGATTTTTTTTCTCTTTTTTTTTTTTTTACAGGTGACATTTTAATTCACACATACAATTTAAAACCTGTTGGATTAATCATAATGTAAATTGTTAATGTTCTTACTTTGCTACTATGTTACTTTGTGTTCATGTCTCTTTGATCTTTATCTGGCAGAGACTCCTCCAACATTACCCCCAACCATTAAGGTGGAGGTCAAACCTCCTGTTTGTCCCTGCAACAAGTTACCTCCACAAAGTATGTAATTTAAAATAAATCAACCTCTCTCTTCACATGCACCTAACATATTGAGGCAAAACGTAGATTCATAGCTCAGGCATGAATCTCATACACTCATAGACTGCAGTTACGAGAGGCAATGCAAGAAAAAGTACTGATTATACCTGATGTCTTGTGCGTCTGCAGAAGGTAGCTGCAGCAACAAGGTTCTGTGGCCACTGGTGGGGATCATTGGGGGATTGAGCCTGGGTCTCCTCTGCACACTGTATTACTTCAGCCGTGAGTACCGTCCCTGATTAATACACTGATCAGTGTGAACTTAGGTCTGGAAAAGTACACTAGCTGCAGGGATTTGAGTTCAGCGGCACCACACATTTTACAATGAAATGACAATAATACTGTAACAGTTTTAAATGCAAGGTTTGGATTTGACAGAATATTGTTCTTGCTTTCAGGGCTGCCCAGAAAATGTCACCACCACTTTGTAAAGTAAGTCCAGTACATATGGAGAATTATTTTTTTTCTTTTAAATTTCATTGTTCCTTTATAAGCAGAATAATCATGATTCTTCACAAATTGTTTGTGAAACAGTATATGTTGACAATACTTCAACTTTATATCATTGGGTTTTCTCCATTCAGGAAGAGGCTGACGTCCTAAAGGCCCGCATCTTTAATCAGACTAAAAGTGAGTACTCCGAGTGTGCCTTATGATGTGTATTTATCATTAAAGATAATGACCGTCTTTTGTGATTGCAGATGCTGAAGAGCTTCACCGGAGCCGTCTGACTGTTGAAGTTTCAATGAAATGGGACACCCTGACGATACGCTCAGCTAGAAAAAACATTTTATACAAACTATGCACTGAAAGGAGCACTCGGACTGAATGCAGCAGCAGCTGCCTAACATATTGTGACATTTTGACAAGTTTGTTGTGTATTTTTTAAGGCAGAGCTCTTAAAGCCCTGTGCAGCAATTGTTCACCTATGATTTTAATCACGGATAAACATGATTATTCTTTATTTTATCATTTCTTTTCATAATTTTTGTAATTGCATTTTAAAATTTTACATACATACCATATTTGGCTTTTTAGAATTTTGTTGAATTGTGACAAAATTGCACATCATTTTTTGCTTATGACTCAAGTGTGGCACCACAATTGATGAATCAACACATCATGATGAGTTTTGTACCTGAAATCAGTTTGTTCACACAAAAATATCACAAAGCAGCTGATCTGAAGTGATTGCTTCGCAGGCTTTTGTATTTATTTGCATTTTCGTAAAGTCAAAATGTGGTACGTCCACACCTGTATCGTGGAGTGAAAATACTGTCATGTTAATGTTCTGCTACTGTAAATGTAATTAATCAATAAAGTTGTTTATTTTCAACCTGACAGTGTGGCCAGAGGTTTATAAATCAGCTATGAACCCCAAAACTGCTGCATATTGTGATAAGTGACGTTCAGGGGCCTTTTTGTGCGGCAGCGGATCCTGCGCAGGTACAGCCGGGGGGCCAGGCGTGTTTCCAGTGACAGAGATCAGAGGTGCATCGGTAACTGAAATTCTGAGAAGCCCTCGGTTTCAAAATGTGTGACGAGTTAATCGTCATGTTCACATGGAGAGGTTTGGAAGTGGGTGTTGTACTTCCATTGTCAATACTGCCTTCAGCGGAAGTTGAGTAGGTGAGTGACAGGGTTTGGTTTCTTTCTTTACTTTTGATGTGTAAACTTGCATCATGCTCAGTTTCTGTTGAAATTCCCTCCATGATACGCAAGCAAGCTTAACAACTTTAACCTTCAAATAAAGGGAATATAGGAGACATTTTGAGCATTTATTCCATGTATGGGGATTGCCACAGTGAGCCAAGTCTTTTTACATCCATGTGAGACTGTCTTTGGTCTCTCTGTCACTCAAACACACACAAACACACCAGCTCTCGTTCACACCTGTGTGACTGAGGGGGGCAAAGACTCGGCTCAGTTCGTGGTTGTCCGGGTCTCAGGCGACGTGCTAAAACCCTTTCCTGCTCTCTGGAGGGGGAAGAGAGACGCATGTTCCCTGAGATGATATCTCTACACTCAGCTTTGAGCTCCTCATCTCGTCTCTGAAACAAAACAACCGCAAAAAATACCACACAGTCAACCGCAAGCACTCGCAGAGCGCCGGAGACGGTAAGAGAGAGGCACAAAAAACATTTAAAAACAAGAGTTTTGCAAAAGGATAGAGAAAAATAACAATGAAAACAGATGCAGGTTGTACTGTGTTTTATTTCATTTAAAGTCATATAGCATGATTCCATTCAAAACACATTTAAGTATGTATTTTTTGAGATGGAAGTGTCTACAGAGATGAGTAAAGGAACACAGTTCATGCCGAAATAACTTTTTTAATTACAGCATTATAACAAAATGTCTTGTTGATACCCTTAAACTATAGGTAATATTGGTGAAATTAATTTAACAGGATCAAATCAGTTGTCAGTACTAGATAATACTACTGAAACAACTCTATATGTTTGGAACTTCATTCATGCAAACACACCATTAAGCTACAGACATGAAAATACTGGATAACACCCACGTGCAATAATAACAACAATTCAGTGTAAAAGCACTAAAAATAAGTTGGACAAAATTGATTTCTATAAATTTAGACACATTTTAAAAAAATATTTTAAAAAATGACAGAGGCTGATTATATGTTGATGAGTCTCACAGAGGACACAAAGCTAAACATTTTTTCTTAAGTGGAGAGATCAGTATCTGCCTCTGCCTGTGTGTGTGTGTGTGTGTGTGTGTTTGTGTGTGTGTGTGTGTGTGTGCATGTGTTTGTGTGTGTGTGTGTGTGTGGAGTCTGAAGTTTTTTAATCACTCTGCTTAGATGCAGCTCGGAAATTCCAGATTCAGTCTAATTATTTTACTGCTCAGTTTGATGATTTAGTTCATAGGATTGAGGTGTACGTAGTACCTCAATTGGATGTACCTCACCTTGGACGTAGTACCCAACAAACCTGATACATTAAAAGTAAGAAGTGAATCTATGCAGTACCCATAGAAATAAAGTAGTAGTGACTATTGGACCAACATTGTGCAATGTCCTACAAGTTACAACACATGCAGTTAAAGGAAAGCAGACAGCGATCACGTTCAGCTTGATTTAGTGTGCATACAAAATTACTAGACAGTCTCACGGTGTAAGACGACAGCTCAGCAGCATCTAAAAAGAGCCTCCACAATGCTTGTGTTGAATGAACAAATCAGAATGTTTGAAGAAACCCAAATGTAACCTTTAACTCTGTAAAAGTTGTTACTTGTTGATTTTACTGTACAGCGTTAGCTTTGAGGAAGTAAATGATTTCCTTGTATCAGTTCCAGGAAATGAATAATAGCAGGTGGCAGATGTTCATTATAAGGTTGTTACTGTTATTTTTTTTTTTAATTCTGTAAATATTTTATTTATAACTTTTTCAAATTACAAAATAAGTTTTTTTATACTAAAAATAAAGAGACAGCAAAATATAAATGCACGGCAAAATAGAAAACGGCATCAAGATATTTTTTGGACAATTTCTGCTTTTATTCAACATTATTATTTTTATTACTATAGGTAAAACCAAATTTAAATATTTGAGTTAAGAAAAAACATTAATGTAACACGTAAATGCCCTGAGACACTTGAAGGAATGTTACAACAAAACCATGTTTGTGTTTCTCAAATGATTATAAAACCTTTCAAAAATACAACTGTGTTTCACATGATGAATTTACAAATACCTTCCTATCTAATTCACCAACAGTTGCATGTTCAGACTCCAGTATGCAACTGTTTAATAACAAATACATTTTAGGAGAAATACTAGTCTAAAAAGCATAGAAAATGCTCAGAATGCTGAATCGTCTAAATCATCCTGCGAAACATTAACCCTCCAAAATGATTTTATATACATACATATATATATATATATAT